>CAWUFW010014859.1:192500-392002 GCA_963921515.1 Calotriton arnoldi
GTTAAGAGGACCCGTCCTACAAGAGTCCGAGGCTTCGCTGGTGCAAGCTTTTGCTTTTGTTGTTTCTCCAAGGGATTGGATTGCCTCGGACCGCCTCAATCAAGCACAGTAAGAGGCTGCTGCCAGGAGCGGTCCGTGACTTCACGGAGAGACATGATCATTGTATCGGTGCCTCACGGCCCTGCTGACGCTTGTAATTGCGGCAGGGCGTTTGGGAACTCAGGAGAGTTCCATGATATTTTAATTACCGGGACTTTTCATTTACACACAACAACCTTTTAACACGGAATACCAGCGCTCATTATGAAATCAAAGGGGCCCATGAGACACTTACCCAGCAGTGATGCCTGCTGGGAGCTGTAGTTTGTTATCCAGAAACTACGGCCTCACTCAGAACAACGAACCGGGGCCAGCTGGACTTCAACCAATGGGAGTACCGTGGGATGTTTAAAAGGTTGCTTGGGGCAGGTTTTCCCGGAATCAGCGGCATTTGAGAAAGGCACAACCCGCCGAAACGCGTCATGCCCAAGCTGTAAATAAATTGGACTTTCCGATGTTCCCCGCTGTGTCCTCTGATTGCTTTTAACTGAAGTGGTCTTTGTGGTGATATTTTACGTGCCAGCCAGGGGCGCGTTAAGAGGACCCGTCCTACAAGAGTCCGAGGCTTCGCTGGTGCAAGCTTTTGCTTTTGTTGTTTCTCCAAGGGATTGGATTGCCTCGGACCGCCTCAATCAAGCACAGTAAGAGGCTGCTGCCAGGAGCGGTCCGTGACTTCACGGAGAGACATGATCATTGTATCGGTGCCTCACGGCCCTGCTGACGCTTGTAATTGCGGCAGGGCGTTTGGGAACTCAGGAGAGTTCCATGATATTTTAATTACCGGGACTTTTCATTTACACACAACAACCTTTTAACACGGAATACCAGCGCTCATTATGAAATCAAAAGGGGCCCATGAGACACTTACCCAGCAGTGATGCCTGCTGGGAGCTGTAGTTTGTTATCCAGAAACTACGGCCTCACTCAGAACAACGAACCGGGGCCAGCTGGACTTCAACCAATGGGAGTACCGTGGGATGTTTAAAAGGTTGCTTGGGGCAGGTTTTTCCCGGAATCAGCGGCATTTGAGAAAGGCACAACCCGCCGAAACGCGTCATGCCCAAGCTGTAAATAAATTGGACTTTCCGATGTTCCCCGCTGTGTCCTCTGATTGCTTTTAACTGAAGTGGTCTTTGTGGTGATATTTTACGTGCCAGCCAGGGGCGCGTTAAGAGGACCCGTCCTACAAGAGTCCGAGGCTTCGCTGGTGCAAGCTTTTGCTTTTGTTGTTTCTCCAAGGGATTGGATTGCCTCGGACCGCCTCAATCAAGCACAGTAAGAGGCTGCTGCCAGGAGCGGTCCGTGACTTCACGGAGAGACATGATCATTGTATCGGTGCCTCACGGCCCTGCTGACGCTTGTAATTGCGGCAGGGCGTTTGGGAACTCAGGAGAGTTCCATGATATTTTAATTACCGGGACTTTTCATTTACACACAACAACCTTTTAACACGGAATACCAGCGCTCATTATGAAATCAAAAGGGGCCCATGAGACACTTACCCAGCAGTGATGCCTGCTGGGAGCTGTAGTTTGTTATCCAGAAACTACGGCCTCACTCAGAACAACGAACCGGGGCCAGCTGGACTTCAACCAATGGGAGTACCGTGGGATGTTTAAAAGGTTGCTTGGGGCAGGTTTTCCCGGAATCAGCGGCATTTGAGAAAGGCACAACCCGCCGAAACGCGTCATGCCCAAGCTGTAAATAAATTGGACTTTCCGATGTTCCCCGCTGTGTCCTCTGATTGCTTTTAACTGAAGTGGTCTTTGTGGTGATATTTTACGTGCCAGCCAGGGGCGCGTTAAGAGGACCCGTCCTACAAGAGTCCGAGGCTTCGCTGGTGCAAGCTTTTGCTTTTGTTGTTTCTCCAAGGGATTGGATTGCCTCGGACCGCCTCAATCAAGCACAGTAAGAGGCTGCTGCCAGGAGCGGTCCGTGACTTCACGGAGAGACATGATCATTGTATCGGTGCCTCACGGCCCTGCTGACGCTTGTAATTGCGGCAGGGCGTTTGGGAACTCAGGAGAGTTCCATGATATTTTAATTACCGGGACTTTTCATTTACACACAACAACCTTTTAACACGGAATACCAGCGCTCATTATGAAATCAAAGGGGCCCATGAGACACTTACCCAGCAGTGATGCCTGCTGGGAGCTGTAGTTTGTTATCCAGAAACTACGGCCTCACTCAGAACAACGAACCGGGGCCAGCTGGACTTCAACCAATGGGAGTACCGTGGGATGTTTAAAAGGTTGCTTGGGGCAGGTTTTTCCCGGAATCAGCGGCATTTGAGAAAGGCACAACCCGCCGAAACGCGTCATGCCCAAGCTGTAAATAAATTGGACTTTCCGATGTTCCCCGCTGTGTCCTCTGATTGCTTTTAACTGAAGTGGTCTTTGTGGTGATATTTTACGTGCCAGCCAGGGGCGCGTTAAGAGGACCCGTCCTACAAGAGTCCGAGGCTTCGCTGGTGCAAGCTTTTGCTTTTGTTGTTTCTCCAAGGGATTGGATTGCCTCGGACCGCCTCAATCAAGCACAGTAAGAGGCTGCTGCCAGGAGCGGTCCGTGACTTCACGGAGAGACATGATCATTGTATCGGTGCCTCACGGCCCTGCTGACGCTTGTAATTGCGGCAGGGCGTTTGGGAACTCAGGAGAGTTCCATGATATTTTAATTACCGGGACTTTTCATTTACACACAACAACCTTTTAACACGGAATACCAGCGCTCATTATGAAATCAAAAGGGGCCCATGAGACACTTACCCAGCAGTGATGCCTGCTGGGAGCTGTAGTTTGTTATCCAGAAACTACGGCCTCACTCAGAACAACGAACCGGGGCCAGCTGGACTTCAACCAATGGGAGTACCGTGGGATGTTTAAAAGGTTGCTTGGGGCAGGTTTTCCCGGAATCAGCGGCATTTGAGAAAGGCACAACCCGCCGAAACGCGTCATGCCCAAGCTGTAAATAAATTGGACTTTCCGATGTTCCCCGCTGTGTCCTCTGATTGCTTTTAACTGAAGTGGTCTTTGTGGTGATATTTTACGTGCCAGCCAGGGGCGCGTTAAGAGGACCCGTCCTACAAGAGTCCGAGGCTTCGCTGGTGCAAGCTTTTGCTTTTGTTGTTTCTCCAAGGGATTGGATTGCCTCGGACCGCCTCAATCAAGCACAGTAAGAGGCTGCTGCCAGGAGCGGTCCGTGACTTCACGGAGAGACATGATCATTGTATCGGTGCCTCACGGCCCTGCTGACGCTTGTAATTGCGGCAGGGCGTTTGGGAACTCAGGAGAGTTCCATGATATTTTAATTACCGGGACTTTTCATTTACACACAACAACCTTTTAACACGGAATACCAGCGCTCATTATGAAATCAAAAGGGGCCCATGAGACACTTACCCAGCAGTGATGCCTGCTGGGAGCTGTAGTTTGTTATCCAGAAACTACGGCCTCACTCAGAACAACGAACCGGGGCCAGCTGGACTTCAACCAATGGGAGTACCGTGGGATGTTTAAAAGGTTGCTTGGGGCAGGTTTTCCCGGAATCAGCGGCATTTGAGAAAGGCACAACCCGCCGAAACGCGTCATGCCCAAGCTGTAAATAAATTGGACTTTCCGATGTTCCCCGCTGTGTCCTCTGATTGCTTTTAACTGAAGTGGTCTTTGTGGTGATATTTTACGTGCCAGCCAGGGGCGCGTTAAGAGGACCCGTCCTACAAGAGTCCGAGGCTTCGCTGGTGCAAGCTTTTGCTTTTGTTGTTTCTCCAAGGGATTGGATTGCCTCGGACCGCCTCAATCAAGCACAGTAAGAGGCTGCTGCCAGGAGCGGTCCGTGACTTCACGGAGAGACATGATCATTGTATCGGTGCCTCACGGCCCTGCTGACGCTTGTAATTGCGGCAGGGCGTTTGGGAACTCAGGAGAGTTCCATGATATTTTAATTACCGGGACTTTTCATTTACACACAACAACCTTTTAACACGGAATACCAGCGCTCATTATGAAATCAAAAGGGGCCCATGAGACACTTACCCAGCAGTGATGCCTGCTGGGAGCTGTAGTTTGTTATCCAGAAACTACGGCCTCACTCAGAACAACGAACCGGGGCCAGCTGGACTTCAACCAATGGGAGTACCGTGGGATGTTTAAAAGGTTGCTTGGGGCAGGTTTTTCCCGGAATCAGCGGCATTTGAGAAAGGCACAACCCGCCGAAACGCGTCATGCCCAAGCTGTAAATAAATTGGACTTTCCGATGTTCCCCGCTGTGTCCTCTGATTGCTTTTAACTGAAGTGGTCTTTGTGGTGATATTTTACGTGCCAGCCAGGGGCGCGTTAAGAGGACCCGTCCTACAAGAGTCCGAGGCTTCGCTGGTGCAAGCTTTTGCTTTTGTTGTTTCTCCAAGGGATTGGATTGCCTCGGACCGCCTCAATCAAGCACAGTAAGAGGCTGCTGCCAGGAGCGGTCCGTGACTTCACGGAGAGACATGATCATTGTATCGGTGCCTCACGGCCCTGCTGACGCTTGTAATTGCGGCAGGGCGTTTGGGAACTCAGGAGAGTTCCATGATATTTTAATTACCGGGACTTTTCATTTACACACAACAACCTTTTAACACGGAATACCAGCGCTCATTATGAAATCAAAAGGGGCCCATGAGACACTTACCCAGCAGTGATGCCTGCTGGGAGCTGTAGTTTGTTATCCAGAAACTACGGCCTCACTCAGAACAACGAACCGGGGCCAGCTGGACTTCAACCAATGGGAGTACCGTGGGATGTTTAAAGGTTGCTTGGGGCAGGTTTTTCCGGAATCAGCGGCATTTGAGAAAGGCACAACCCGCCGAAACGCGTCATGCCCAAGCTGTAAATAAATTGGACTTTCCGATGTTCCCCGCTGTGTCCTCTGATTGCTTTTAACTGAAGTGGTCTTTGTGGTGATATTTTACGTGCCAGCCAGGGGCGCGTTAAGAGGACCCGTCCTACAAGAGTCCGAGGCTTCGCTGGTGCAAGCTTTTGCTTTTGTTGTTTCTCCAAGGGATTGGATTGCCTCGGACCGCCTCAATCAAGCACAGTAAGAGGCTGCTGCCAGGAGCGGTCCGTGACTTCACGGAGAGACATGATCATTGTATCGGTGCCTCACGGCCCTGCTGACGCTTGTAATTGCGGCAGGGCGTTTGGGAACTCAGGAGAGTTCCATGATATTTTAATTACCGGGACTTTTCATTTACACACAACAACCTTTTAACACGGAATACCAGCGCTCATTATGAAATCAAAAGGGGCCCATGAGACACTTACCCAGCAGTGATGCCTGCTGGGAGCTGTAGTTTGTTATCCAGAAACTACGGCCTCACTCAGAACAACGAACCGGGGCCAGCTGGACTTCAACCAATGGGAGTACCGTGGGATGTTTAAAGGTTGCTTGGGGCAGGTTTTCCCGGAATCAGCGGCATTTGAGAAAGGCACAACCCGCCGAAACGCGTCATGCCCAAGCTGTAAATAAATTGGACTTTCCGATGTTCCCCGCTGTGTCCTCTGATTGCTTTTAACTGAAGTGGTCTTTGTGGTGATATATATACATATATACATATATATATATATATATATATATATATATATATATATATATATATATATATATATATATATATATATATATATATATATATATATGTATATATATATATATATCACACACAAACCTCCGTCATGGGGCCACCCGACCCTGCAGGGCGGCTTCTGCAACAACGGGAATGGAGAATCCCGTCACTTTAATCCACACAAAGAGAATGCAGAGGCCCGATTTCGAAGTGTCACCAAGCATTTATTTCCAAGTCAAAATGACTGCATTCTCTTTGTGTGGATCAAAGTGATGGGATTCTCCATTCCCAATGTCGCAGAGGCTGCCCTGCAGGGTCGGGGGCCCCCATGATGGAGGTTTTTGTGTGATATATTTTGGGGACATGAACCGCTTACCTTGGACCAAACTAATGGAATTTTTTTGAGTATTTCTGGAAAAGAGGTGAAAAAGGGAGAATAGAGAGGCACTCACCTCTCTTGGACAATTTTGAAATCAAGGCTTAACATAACATCGCTGCTATTCAAATGACTTGCACGTGATCACTTTATTTCAAGGAATTGCACTGAATAGTATAACTGCAGTATGGAATGCTATGCAGCAGGATTAACATTAAACTGCAGTGTGAACATTTGAGTACTAACCATTGTGCACCTTGTGATATGTAGTTTGCAATACAGTGTCACATGACTTTTTGTTTTTGAGCACTTGCCTCTAGCATCGCAATTATACTCACCTGTGAACTAGGCTTATTAGCCGAAACGCATCAGGGTATGAGCATGCAGTCATTTTGACTTGGAAATAAGCACTTGGTGACACTTTGAAATCGGGCCTCTGCATTCTCTTTGTGTGGATTAGAGTGACAGGATTCTCTGTTCCCGTTGTCGAAGAAGCTGCCCTGCAGAGTTGGGTGCCCCCATGAAGGAGGTTTGTGTGTGATATAATTTGGAGGCATGACTCGCTTACCTTGGACCAGACGAATGGAATTTTTGGGGGTATTTCTGGAAAAGAGGTGAGAAGGGGAGAAAAGAGAGGCACTCACCTCTCTTGGACAATTTTGAAATCAAGGCTTAACATAACATCACTGCTATTCAAATGACTTGCACATGATCACTTTATTTCAAGGAATTTCACTGAATAGTCTAACTGCAGTATGGAATGCTATGCAGCAGGATTATCATTAAACTGCAGTGTGAACATTTGAGTACTAACCATAGTGCACTTTGGGATATGTAGTTTGTGATACAGTCACATGACTTTTTGGTTTTAAGCACTTGCCTCTAGCTTCGCAATTAACTCACCTGTGAGCAAGGCCTATAAGCCAAAATGCGTCAGGGTATGAGCATGCAGTCATTTTGACTTGGAAATAAACACTTGGTGACACTTCGAAATCGGGCCTCTGCATTCTCTTTGTGTGGATTAAAGTGACGGGATTCTCTGTTCCCGTTGTTGCAGAGGCTGCCCTGCAGGACTGGGGGCCTCCATGATGGAGGTTTTTGTGTGATATAATTTGGGGGCATGACTCGCTTACCTTGGACCAGTCAAATCAAATTTTTTGGGGTATTTCTGGAAAAGAGGTGAAAAAGGGAGAATAGAGAGGCACTCACCTCTCTTGGACAATTTCGAAATCCAGGCTTGACATAACATCACTGCTATTCAAATGACTTGCACGTGATCACTTTATTTCAAGGAATTGCGCTAAATAATATAACTGCAGTATGGAACGCTATGACGCAGGATTAACATTAAACTGCAGTGTGAACATTTGAGTACTAATCATGGTGCACCTTGGGATGTGTAGTTTGCGATACAGTGTCACATGACTTTTTGGTTTTAAGCACTTGCCTCTAGCATCGCAATTATACTCACTTGAGAACAAGGCTTATCAGACGAAACGCGTCAGGGTATGAGCATGCAGTCATTCTGACTGGGAAATAAACGCTTGGTGGCGCTTTGAAATCGGGCCTCTGCATTCTCTTTGTGTGTGTGTGTGTATATATATATATATATATATCTCAATGTATATATAATATTTAGGTCTTTAGTTTAAATGTTTCTTGTTCTAGTTTATGCAAATTATCTTGAGGTTGTATTGTTATAACTTTTAGCATGTATTTTTTGGGGGTGAAAAGTAAATGTAATATATTTTTGTTTAATTTAAGTATGTGTTTAAAACATTTTACTTTTATTTAAATGTTTTATTTTACGTTTTTATTTTATATATGTTTATAAGTGATTTTTAAATATTTTGGTGATATTATTGTCATCGATATTGTGTGAAACAATATTTTAATTTCCAATATTTTTGTTTTGTTATAGTTAAAAATAATATATTTTTAACAATGATATTTTTGTTCTTTATATTTGTGGTTTTAATAGTTAAGCATAGGAAGTAGATAGTTCTGTGATCGATATTTAATTTCCAATATTGCATGGATTGATCAGATGTCTATGATTCAGCAGATTGATAAGCTTGCATGTTGAAGTACAACACCAGTTGGTATGGAGTTTAACTACATATCATTCCATTCCGTTGCATACATTCATTCCTATTAGGTACTCTCAGCCTCAAGCCTTATGAAAACAACATATAGTGTCAATAAAATCAGCTTATTTTGCCATGATGTGCAATAGTCCCAAGCTCAGGTTGTGTGATGTACTCACAAAAGATATTTAGCGCATATATCAATTGGTATAATATTAGAAGCATAGATTCCTTCAATAGCATGTATAGCAGCATATTACATGGCCCAATAGAACCTCAGGTTAAAACTGAGATGTGCATTTCCAGTCTAGTTCTAGTTCTATTTTCTTTTCTTTCATTCCCAAAATTGCACTGTCAAGTCTCTCCACTTTCCCATTCTTTCAATGTTCCAATAAGTACTTCTTCTTTGTCTTTGTGTTCTTAGTCTAGCCCAGTCCTCCTTTCACATTTCCAAGATTTATTTATTTTTTATTTAAAAGGCTTTATATAGCGCTGGCTGGACCCAAGAGTATCAGAGCGCTTTACAAGGTTTGGTAATGCAAAACTGCAATATAACATTTGTACAATGAGGTAATAAACAAGGCAATTTGAAAATTTTAAACAGAATTCTTTTTAAATGAGGTAAATTAACTAGGAAAGCATTAGTCAGACAACAGATCGTAGATAGTAGGACTGGTAGATAGCATAGTTAGTTAGTGAATGAAGAGGTGGGAGTGAGTGAAAGTGAAGGGCGACTGTGGAGAGTGAAGGGTAAGGGGAGAGCAGGTGGGAGTAGGTGGGAACTACACAAAAAATAAAAAGGGGGGGAGGTGGTCGTAAATTAAAGAATTGAAAGGAGGGGGGGAAGGGGGTGAGACAATAAGTAGAGGGAACCTATACAATCAGGGCAGGGGTAAGAATTAGTGTCCAGTGACAAGGTATTAAGGACCCCAGTATTTGTTGAGAAGGTGCAGCTTGAGGTCTTTTTTGAAGCTGAGGTAGGAGTGGCTGCAACGTAGATCTTTAGGGAGGGAGTTCCAGACGGAGGGCGCGTTTCCAGAGAAAGAGCGTGATTGTGTAGATTTCTTGTTTAACAAGGGAGGGACTAGGACGAGAGTGTTAGTGCTCCTCATTGTTCTAGTACAGCCCGCTTTGTGGAGTTTATCAGAGAGGTAAGATGGGGTGTTTTGATGAAGGGCTTTGTGCGTGATGCAAGCTGTCTTGTAGGTGGATCTGCCTTCGATAGGAAGCCATTTAAGGTCTTTGAGGACGGGGGAGATGTGATCGAACCGCTTACAGTCGGTAATAAGCCTGGCAGCAAGGTTGAGTACGGATTTGATAGGGGCTAGGTGGACTTTCGGAGTTCCAGAGAGAATGGCATTACCATAGTCGAGTCTGGACAGGACCAGTGATTGTACCACTGATTTAAAGTCATCAGCAGGAATGAAGGGTTTAATTTTCTTGAGATGGTGGAGTGTGAAGAGAGCACCTTTGGCCGAATCTTTTATGTAGGGAGTAAGACTCTGGTCGACGCTGATGCCGAGGGATTTAACTGAGTTAGAGATGGAAAGAGAACAGTTGAGAGCTTTGATGTCAGAGATCCAGTGTTGAATGGGGAGCAAGTTGTTTTTAGGAGAGAATAGAATGATTTCCGTTTTTTTAGGGTTGAGTTTGAGGTGGTTGTGATGGAACCAATATTGAATCTTAGTCAAGGCATCATTGAGGTGTAGAACGTCAGCGTGGGATTTAATCTTACAGTAAAGTTGGGTGTCATTGGCATAGAGGTGGTAACTGATTTTCGCTTGCTTAAGAATGAGGGTGAGGGGTTCCATGAAGAGGTTGAATAGAGTGGGGGAGAGAATAGAGCCCTGGGGGACGCCCAAGGAGACCGGCAAAGGTTCAGAAAGGCAATCGCTGACTTTAATTTGTTGGGTTCTGTGTTGGAAAAAGGAGGTGAACCATTTGAGAACAGCACCATTGAAGCCAAAACGGTCTTTGAGAATATAGAGTAAGGCAGCGTGATTAACAGTATCAAAAGCAGCAGAGAGGTCAAGGAGAATGAGAAGGGAGGATTCACCCTTGTCAAGGGAGTGGTGGATGTCATCAATAATGTTGAGCATGGCAGTTTCAGTGCTGCAGCCCTTTCGAAATCCTGACTGTAATGCGTCCAAGAGGTTAAATCAGTCGATGTGTTTGTCCAACTGGAGCAGGGTGCATTTTTCAAGGGCCTTAGATAGGAAAGGAAGGTTAGAAATAGGGCGCAGATTATTTAAGTCATTAGGGTCAGCTGTAGTGTTTTTGATGGTATGGGTGATTTGCCCTAGTTGGAGGGAGGCAGGGACACTACCGGTGGCTAGGGAGGAGTTGATGATAGTGGTCCAATATGGGGGGATAATGTGTTTTAGGTCTTGGACAAGATAGGCAGGGAGGGGATCTCTGGTATGCGAGGATGGTTTAAGCTTGGTGATGATGTTGAGGACTTCCCGTTCAGAAACTGGGCAAAAGTTATTCCAAGATGCATTGTTTTTAGCTGGGGGTAGTGTAGTAGGGTTCAGAAGGGGTGACAACGGGGAGTTGGGAATAGTCCGGGGGAGGGGGTAGGTGTGTATGGAGACTTAGGGGAATGTCAAGGAGAGGTGGTAGGCTATGCGGGAGGGAGTTAAGGCGAAGGATTGATCAATCTTAGCGATTTTATCCGAGAAGAAGCTTGCAATTTCTTCACATCTCTCGACCGTAGCCATTAATTTGGGGGGCTGAGGCAGTTTGGTTTTTGACAATGCTAAATAATTCCCAAGGTCGGTTTCTTGCCCGGTCGAGTTGTGAACGGAAGAAAGAGGCCTTTTCATTGAAGATGTGTTTTTTGTGGTTGGCCCTAGCAGCTCTGAGGAGGACAAGATTTGAGGGGGAAGGGTGTTGTCTCCACGTGCATTCAGTCAGCCTAAGAGCGCGTCTCTCATTGTTGAGGTCAGTGTTGAACCAGGATTTGGAGGGGTTACGTTTTTGCAGGTTTAATTTGGCTGGGGCAATTTGGTCAAGGACTTCAACGATGGATTTGTTATAGTGTTCAGTAAGATCATTAGCACTTTGTTTGAGAGGAGTAAGCTGTAAATGTGCTTTGATCTTAGTCTCCAGTTCGCCCGGAGGAATAAGGTGAAGATTTCTGGTCAATTTCTTATGTTTGATGGTTGAAGGGGGAGGGGGGGCACAAAGCTGGTGATCGTGAAGAGGATGAGGTGGTGGTCGGACCAGTCAATGGGGACGATGTGGGAGAGGGAGGCCAGTTCCTTGCTAGTGATGATAGCGTCAAGAGTGGCACCTTTGGAGTGCGTGGCAGAGTTGTTTCAAGTCACTAATATCGAGTAGGTCATTGATGAGACTAACCGAGGGATCGTCATTTTTGTTCCAGTGGAGGTTAAAGTCTCCGAGGAAGAGGTTTCTAGAATTGGAAATCGAGGATTGGGTAAGAAGATCGGACAATTCCTCCACAAAGGAAAGAGGGTCACCAGGTCGATGATAGATGTTATGTAGATGAATAGGGGGGGAACCCTGAACTATAAGTTCAGCACCAAGGTATTCAAAAGTAGTATGGTCAGAGTGCTGGACAGGTAAGAGTTGAAGTTCTTCTTTATAGATTATGGCAAAGCCCCCTCCGATTTTGTCAAGCCTGTCTTTTCTGAGGATGGAGTAACCAGGGGGAGAGAGCAGGTCAAGGATTGATGACGAGTGGGCATTGAGCCAGGTTTCCGTAAGAAAGGCGATGTCGATGGCTTCACTAAGGATAGTTTCCGCAATTTCTGTTGCATGACAGGCTGCAGATCGGCAGTTAACCAGCATGCAGTTGAGGGGTTTAGGGTCGTTTTTTGTGGGGTAACAGGAATGGATAGTGGTGAGTTGTTGTGGGGGTCTGGGCGAGACTGGGGAGGAAGGAATCCTACTTGTCCCCAGGATCACAGGGATAGATGAGTGAGGTGAAAGGGTGTTCGTAGTCGAGGTGATAAGGGGGTGGAATTTATTGAGCTCAAGGAGGTCGGAGGAGGGAAGATGGCTCGGGGAGTAGGGTGGACTGAATAAACAATTTCTGCCAGGCGGTCTAGGTGGAGAATTGCTGCAAGGGGAAGTACTCCCTTGGTGAGGGAGTGTGGTGTTAGTTTGTACGGAACCCGAGGGATAGGCATGATTGGAGGGATTCATTGAGGAGAGGGAGTTGAAGTCATTTCTGAGAGAAGAAGGTTCTAACACGAGGGTTGAGAGGTGGAGTTCTATGTTGAGAAGTGACTGGGTAAGAAGCGAGATAGGGAAGGGGGCTAGGAGGTCGGGGGGAGAGGGGTGTGTTCCATGTTGGTTGGGGAGGGAGGTCTAGGGTGTGGACAGGGTGGGAAGCCAGGTGGGGGGAAGAGAGGGGTGTTAAGGTTGTAAGATAGAGGTGGTATTGAAGGGTGTGATAGAGCATTCCCAGGAGTAGTCTGGGTGTCATGAGAAGAAAAGGGGGCATGGGGGTGAAGAGGGCTGTTAATTTGGTTATGGGGGGAGGGTTACTAGGAGAGAAGGAGATTGGAGTTATTAGAGCAGCCATTGGGGGATCGGGGTGAGGGGGTATAAGAGGAGGAGGGAGGGTTAGGGTGGCTGAGGGAGTTGTAGGAGTGTCAGGAGGAGGGGAGATGCTAACGAGGCAAGGGGAAAATACATCTGGGTTTCGGGGATTTCATTGATGGTTGATGAGTCAGGGAGAGGATGGGTTGGGGTCGAGGAGGAGAGGGACGAAAGGGCATCCTGCGATTGGGAGGCTGAAAGGTTAGAGGTAAGTGTAGGTAGTAGGTAATGGGATAAGGTACTGAAGTGGTGTTCAAAGATGGTGAGGTGGTTTTCGGAGGCTTGTATAAGGATATTTCCTGATTTGAAAATAGAGATGTCGATTTTGCCAAGAAAAGTGGGGGAAGGAGTGGTGGATAGTTTCAGACCATATGGGATTTTGCAGGATTTCGTGATAGGAAGGTGGTGGAGGAAGATATTTTTCCATTTAGAGGGCGTTTGGAGTGGAAGATGTAGTTAGTTTTTATAATGGAGTTTAGGCTAAGGTAGTTGTCAACAAATAAGGTTTGTTGGTGACATATTAGAAGTTTGTGTTTAAAGTTTTTCTTGCCATTTTTGGAAAGGTTGGGGGGGTAAAGGATGGATCAAGAGTTAGGGCCATGCCTAGTGATGGGTGAATCCAGTGTCGCGAGAGTATGATTGAGGGGAGGCATGGTGGTTCAACTGTAGTGGTCAGGGGGCGAGGGGAAGATGTGCGGGAAGGAGATTAGAGTGGGGCACATAGGGGAGGGGAATAAAAAGGGGGTGCAGGGGAAGTCAGTGAAAGGTAATATCCCCAGGTAAGGGCAGGGGCCGTGCGATGAGGTGGGTCAAGCGGGAGGTGTTAGGGGGAAGGAAGATGGGAGAAGGGGGGAGTCCAGGAGTAGAGACAATTGACAGGGTCAATATCATGAGATAGGGGAGTATGGAAAGGTAGAACCAGTTGGGAGATAAAACAATAGAGTGAAATAGGGAAAAGGAAGGGGGAAGAATGAAACAGAGGGAAACAAAAATAAAAACAGATCAGTGAAACAATAATAATAAACAGATCAGTGGAGTACAAGGAGGCGAAAGTACTAAGTGCAGCTGTGCGTCTTCTTCAGTGGTAGGCTATATAATATTCAGAAAATTGAAACCAAAAAATCGAGATGAGGTAGACCATTATGGGTGCACATAGAGCAAATGTAAATAACAACTAGCAACTATTCAGAATAAATTACAGACTTTCGCAGCAGTAGAACAACAAAACAATCCAAAAATAAAAGTAGCAAAATGAGGTAGTTCAGTGAGGATGAGTATAATGTTATAAATATCGGTAGGTATGTTTGGGTGCAAATAGCGCATTAGATTAGAAGTATCCTGCAGCTGTTCTGGTTAAACAAATTTATAGGATAGTCATTCGGGCAGAAAAAAGACTCTTGCTGAAGTAAGGAGGGTACAAACTTAGTCGGCAAGGTAGAGTATGAATACCATGGAAATCAAAATATTATGCAACTAAGGGAATGTGGGTTGGTTATGACATCTCCCCTAAGTAAGGTGTGGAGTTTCATTTAACAATACAGACTCGCATAAGGAGGGCCCGGCAATTAAAGTAAAAAAAAAAAAGGGCGGGGTGAATAGCTAATGAGGCTCAAGGACAAAATGTCTTTAGACTAGAGTAACAGTAATGAGGTGCATGTTAAAAATAGCTAATCCTCATGACTGGCTCCCTTTTGAGATTGCCACCGTAGGAGTGGGGTGGAGGGAGTCCATTTTCTTTTTCCCTTCTTAGTAGAGCAACAGGACCAGGGAGGGTCGATTCCAGGACTGAGGAGGGAGGACAAAATGGCGACCGAATTTCGACCAACCAAACCAAATGGCGCCCAAGTTTTAGGACCTTTGTCCAGTTCAGCGTCCCCAGAGACAAGTCCGGGTTACCAGACAGCTGCCAAAATAGTCGTAAGGCGGTTCAAGAACTGCCTGATCACCAAGCTTCCAAGCGTACCAGGACCGACCAGTCGCCCATCACAAACAGGGCCAGGGGAGGACTTTCGTGTCTCATACAGCCATGGCTCAGTAGCACACTCGCACACACTGGGCAACACTCGCCCTGAGGGCCTAAAGTCAACGCGCACCTGGCGGACCCGTTGCACCGTCTGTCCGTGCAGCGAGCGTCCCGGCACCACTTATCGGGAGGTCTCCACCATTGGCCCCGCAGCAGGAGAGGTCGCGTCTGGCGGGCGCATTTGCGAGATCCAATTCGCCGAGACCCAAATGTGAAGGTTCGCAAGCGGGCACAAGTGATATTCCCACAGATGCGTGTGGGGGCCAGAAGCATCAGTCTGTTGTTCACCACCGGGCTTCAGGCAGGATCGCCGGGATGGGGAACGACCTCAGCAGGCGCGGGCCAGTCACCAATCTCGCCAGCTCCCCGGGAGAGCCTCGCCGGATGGCGGCTATGGATCATGGGATCCCCAGCGCCAGGAGATCTCGCTCAGTAGGGGGCAGGAAGAGGAGACGGGAGGACCGACACCGTCAACCAGGGCTCACCGCGGAAGCAATCCAAACCTCCAGCAGCAGATCCGCCCCGGTGATGATGAGCCTCGGAACCCCGTCGGAGTCCAAGCGGCGCTGGTGCCGAGCTGTGCAGCAGCAGTGGACAGTCTGGGTAAGTAGGCCGCTACAATCCGTTTGAGTTGCATAGGTTGATGGAGGGTGTGTAGTCCGGTCAGAAATGCAGGCGGGATGGGGCCGGTGAGGAGGTTTTTGCAGGGATATCTACCTAAAAGGTAATCCCAAAACCGGGAGCTCCTCGGGAGGCTCCTACTCGGCGGTGGCCATCTTGGGCTAGAATGATCTTTCCTGTCATTTAATTTTGGATTTCTTTCTTTACCATCCTCAAAGAGCTCTTCCTCACTACTTGTCTTTTTTTCCAGAATGCCTTGTCTCTAAGCATTTTTTCTCATTGCTTTTCATTTCTTCCTTCTGCCTTCCATTCTAACCCTTTTTGCTCTGTATGTATATTTTTATCCTGTGATCTCTAACTCTTCTCCTGTTTGCTCAATAAAATGTTTTTCTTTCTCCACATTTCTTTCTCTATCCACTGGCTGTCATGTGAACAAGCTGCCATATGCAATGTCAGATCTACTCACAGACAACCAAGTGTCCAAGTAGGTATTGATTACTTGAAGATCGGTTTGCTCGAAGACCTCAGTATATTTAGGGCTTGATCACGAGTTTGGCAGTGTAGGCGCAGGCCCCCACACCACCGGCCCGCTCACACACGGCCAAACTCATCTGCACACCGCCCACCAGATTATGAGTTAATTTGTGGTCTGACGGGCAGTGCTTTGATGGTCCCACGGCAATGCCTGTTAGAAAGGCACCACAATGGGACCGCCAACGGATGTTCCTGCATGGCATGGACTGTGAAGTCCATGCTGTACAGGAACTGGGGGTGCATGCAGACAGAGGGGCACCTGATGTGTCCACCTGCATGCATCCCTTGGCCCTGAGGCAATAGATGGCCCTGAAGGGTCCTCTTAGTTTCCTCTCCACCACAGTTTCCATGGTGGGCTCACCACCATGAAAACTTTGGCTGTCAGGAAACTCATAACATTCTTGCTGGCGCTGCAGTGGCACCACCAGCATTTTGCTGGGCCAGACCGCCGCACCACAGCCAAGGGATTATGGATCCCCGGCAGTTGCGATGGTCCTGTGGTGGTGGTACCGCTGTACTCGTAATGCGGTGGTTGGACTGACAGTGTGGCAGTTCCCACCATGCCACCGTGAGTTTGACTGCCAAACTCGTAATCAGGCCCTTAGTCCATGGCATATGTAGTCTTGCACATAAGAAGTCCAGAAGACATGCCATCTTGCAGGCAGCTATGTCCCCTTCACAGCCTGCCACAAGACACATCTGAATCCTCGCTCCCTGGTATCCTTGCAAACTGACAAATCTATAATAGAATTCACCTTTATAGAAAGAATCAGCTTATTGGATGCACACAGGATTGGATCTATGGGCAATAAACAGAACATCAAAAATGCAGATAGAATTTCTTAGTGATCATAATAAGCTTGAATCACATTTGGAATACATATATGTGTCTCCCATCAAAACTAAACCCAACAGAACCAAAACAGCTTCTGGAAACTGTAGTAAAATATAGAACATAGGAAATGATTAAATTAAATCTATATACAGCATTTCAAAAACACAAGCACATTTATTATAACTAATATATCACAAAAATGCATTTACTAACAATGGCAATTGGACAACGTCGTTACAGACAAAATGTGTACAAATTATTTAGACAGTTCCCAAAAAGTGAATATAGGAGTGAACACAACAGAACTAGTGTAAAATTGCATCTAATCTACCTGTTCTTGCACATGGGTATGATTCACTGACTCCTACAAACATATCGTCGATATATAATTCAAGATCTGTTACCCAAGCTCTCATCAGGACCACACTAGCGTTTCATATAATTATTTGTGCTACAAGTAATGTTGGTGTGCTGTATCAATATCTTGCATTATATTAAACAGTATTTGTTGTAAACAATATTGTCAAGTAAATAAACAACTCATTGTTATTTTCCTTTGAAGTAGAAAAGAGCAGCAAACTAAATCATAAAGGATATCAATTTTTCAACATAGAACTACCTCACTCCTTCACTTCAAAATGTCTCAATATGTGACAGGCACAGCCAAACTGCCAGCACACGTGATTAAATCGTTTGTAAATTGATCAAGCAACAAAAACAATCCTTTTTATTGGGTCATCAATTAGCTACTCCTATAAGTCACTGAAGATTGGGATCACACGTGGTGTGGGGGTTGGAGTAAATCGAATCGAAGTGGAATGCATACAGCATGAAAATAATCTGATAACTGATATTTTCTCCTGTTCAACAGCATTAAACACATTCTTAAAAATATAGATAAGCTTGACTTTAATAATGCACACACCTTGTATTTCCTTAAATGTCTCCATCTGCTTTTTGACGCTGGAGGAAAAACCTAGGAATGACGGTACTAAAGTCTGTATATTTTCTACATGGGGGGGGAGTGGCTGCCGGGCAGACATTTTCTAAATCTCGACTCTGGTTTCCATAGCATGTGATAACTGAACTGTAATCCATCTGCTACTGAGCAGCATGTCACTCTCATGTGTTTTAAAATTGTTTCCAATAGCTGGTCTAGGAATGTAAGGGTGAGCTTCTAATTCGGGAGAAACTCAGGAGCGGCTCCTCCGCTATGGTGGAGGAGCATCGCCCGCCCCACCAGCAGCAGCAAAAATTGAAAAATTAAATGATAATAAACCAGATTTATTATCATTTTATTTTTCTCTGTCAAGCGGGTCTGGGGGTGGGCCCATCGCGGGGAGGATGGGCAGTCAAGGAGGGAGAGTGGTGGGCAACACTACTGTCATTGCTCATGATGGGTTTGGCCAGTCATCTCAGCCCGGCCAAAAAGTCATGCGCAGTGAAGCTCTCTCCAACCCAGCTGCATTGCTGGGTTGGAAACAGAAGTCACAGGCTCCCAGTCTTCCTGGGAGCGCAAATCCTCAGCACTCAGACCAATCCGTACCCTGCTCTCATGAAGTTTCGGGATTTGCTGCAGGGAATTCTGGGAGGCTGTGCTTGTGAGGAGGAAAGGAGCGGTAATGCCAAGATGCGGCGGGACAGACAGGTAAGTTATTTTTTATTTTGTTATTGTTTTTTTTGTTGTACTCTTAGTCCCCCACACCTCACCACTCAGCGCGGGGACCAGCCACTACTGGAGAAATTCATGGTTTCTAAACAATGTTCCCATTGGATCACAAAATCATTTCACCAGAATTGATGCATTTTGTTTCTTCTTTGCATAGCCACCTTCATTCCAGCATGCACTGTACTCTGACAGCCATCTGAGTAGGTTGTCTTGACAGCCTTGTATATTGGCAGGTTTGCAGAAAACTGCTTTGCCCACATACATTCACACAAATAGAGAATCCAGCATGCAGATTGTCTTACAGACAGATGTCACCACTGGCTGTCCTGAGTAATGGCAGCCTTGCGTCCTGGAAAACCTGTGATTTGTCAACTCTCTGCAATGACAGCTCTGCCCACCAACAACTCTTTGCATTGACCTCCCTTTTCATTTTAAGTTCTGTGATCAAGCAGCCTTGAGGACTGCTATCCATACTGGTAGTCATGGGCATTCACTGCTCAGCAGACTGGCAGTCCTGTGCACTGGGATCTTGGTGCAGTGGCAGCCCATTCCAATCCAGACTGCTGCACTTGCACTATTTTGCACTAGAAGCCATCTGCACTAACAGTCCAGCACACTGGAAGTCTTTATTACTGTCAGCCCTGCACTATAGTAGCCTGATGCCTCTGGCAAGTTTCCTGCTGGATTCTGTACACAGTGGCATCTTGTGCAATGGAGTAATAACATCATCCTTCACAGGTGAAGGGTTCACCAAAATCCGCAAATGAACTGTACAATGCACAACACTATTAACACCTTCAACCTCTTCCATTGAAAGCATATCACTCAAAAATCTTTTCGCTTTCATTCCTCATGTCACTTTTTATTATGTAAGCCACTAATAAAAGCTGACATCTGTGAATTGCTCATTGTTAGACCTGGCATCATTGGCATGTATGTATGCTTGTATGTTTGCGTTTGCCTACTGTGTTTTTGCTGTGTGTTGACCTTCGTTTTTGGAATGCTTTGAGCACTTTGCCACTGCTGTTCAGTGCCAAAGTGCAAGTGCTCCCTTTGTAAAGTATTGTTATGGATTAGTGATTCCCTGTTTGGCATATTTGATTTACTAGTCAGGCCCTAGTACATTGCACTGTATGTGCCCAGGGCCTGTAAATAAAATGTTGCTAGTGGGCCTGCAGCAGTGATTGTGCCACCCACATAAGCAGCCTGTAAATGTAACTCAGGCCCGCCATTGCAGAGCCTGTGTGCAGTCTAGTACTGCCATGTCGACTTGGAAAGTGCACCCCCTTGCCAGGCCCTAACCTTCCCTTTTCTTACATATGAGTCACCCCTAAGGTAGGCCCAAGGTACCCCTGTGGGCAGGGTGCAGTATATGTGAAAGGTAGAACATGCCCTTGTGTGTGTGGCATGTCCTGACAGTGAAATACTGCCAATTTCGTTTTTCACTATTGAAAGGCTACCTGTTCCCATAGGGTGGAATGGGGAGTTTGCTTATAACATTTTATAAACATAACTACCCCTGGGAACAAGGTAGGAAATAACGTTTAGAATGCCTGAACACAGAATGTTAAAAAGCACCTTTTGGTAGAAGGTGATTTTTACAATCTGTGTTTGAAAATACCACTTTTAGAAAGTAGGTATTTTCTTGCTTAGTCATCCAGTGTGCCTCTGCTAGGATGTGTATTGACTGTCTGGCTTTGGAGTGACAGGGGCTGGGGATGAGTAGTGGCTCCAGAGTCTGGATGAGTCAGGGCTGGGCTGAATAGACCTGGTCTGCATTTAGAGTAGAGGGGAGGAGATTTTGTTTCACCTGAATGGGCCTGGTCTGCCTGACACAATGCTGTCTCCACCTCCTGCCAGGAAGCTGCACCAGAGAGGACAGAACTGTTTTTTGACTGAGCACAGGGCTTCTCTGCCACCATAGAACAAATAATTCTGCTGTATAAAAAGAGGGGCCCAGACCCCAGACTTTTAGATCACTTTTGGGAAGTCAAGAGGAACCTTTGCCAAGGAGAAGAGCTGGAGGAAGAGTACTGCCCCTTTGCTGTGTGCTGTCTGGGGTTGGCCTGCAGTGGCTGTTTCTGCCAAAGAAAGGAGAAGGACTTTGCTGTGTGCTCTGTCCCCTGCTTGAGGAAGATCTCCAAGGGCTTGAAGGGGAGCTTGCCCCCTGTTCACGAAGTCCCAGGAACATCAAAGACCTCACCAAGTTTCTGGGCACCATCTCTGGAACCGCTGGTTTCAAGTTGCCACAGAAGAAAAGGGTAACCGACTCTGTCACCGAGTCTGCGGCAGGATTCCGTGTCCTGAAGGCACCGTAGAGAGCACCGCCTCATTTCGCAACGCAACCCTGGTCTCACCGACTCTGTCAACGAGCTGCTGCTTGCACCGCATCCTGTTGGAATCTCACTCTGCACCGCTTCGCTACACGCTGCACTGACGTCATCGACTCCGTCGCTACCCGACCCGAACATTGACCGGCTCCATCACCGCATCGTGACCTGCCAGCAGCACAGTGAGCACCATCTCACCCTGCAACGCAAGCCTTGGTCTCACCGATTTCGTCAAAGTGCCACTGCCTGCTCCGAGGCGTGAGGCACCGCACGCTGCAACGCTTCCATATCACATCGCCACTGCGAAAATTGCCCCGGACCAGCTTGTACCATTGTGTCGACCACAACAACAAAAGGTACTGTCTCCGAGTCTGTTAACGCTTTAGCTAACCCATATCGATGCAGTTGGTAGGAATTGTTACACTCTGTTGTATTCAGTATCACTGTAGCCCCGGACAGAGCTACAGAGTCGGAGGAACAGTATTTTCACGTTTTTCCTGCAATTTAAAGCTTATTTTGCACAGTAACTATTATTAAGAGAATTGTATGTTGGATTTGTGTCGTTTTTTGTCTTGTTGATTTAGATAAAGTTTGCTTATGTTTCTAAACTGCTGTGGTGTCCATTTGTAGTGTTTTCACTGTGTTACTGTAAGCATGCTAAGGGTGGGCGAAGTTGGCGGAGTACCACTACGCGGAAATCTGCGGAGTTGAACAAAAACTCCGCTCCGTAACTCCGTTCCAGCTCATCCCAATTAATAAAACAGAAACCTCACATACCTTTGGTAAAACAAGTAACTCTATCTTTACATGCTAAAATGCATATAGTCATCTCACAAAAGTGAAAATGAAAATATAGCAAGCAGTGAGAGAGGTGATGATTTTGGGGTCCTCCCTAACCTAGGGAGAGAACCAATCAGATGCCTTGAACACAAAGAGCACATCATGCTGAACGTTTCGGTGGTGGTCCCATCCTCCTAGGACCAACTCAAGCACAGTTATGAGCAAAAATACAATCCCAACCAAAGGCCCTGCAAAGCTTTATGGGACGAGATTCTAGAGTGCAGCCAGCCTGCACGCAGGACGCGGGGCCCGGGAACCTCGTAAATCGAGCTCCAGCGTCTGCGGCCTGTGCCTGCAACTTTATCACGACACCGGCGCTGTGGGGTCACGGGTGTGGCGCTGCCCGAATCCTACCTTCGACGCGTCTCTGTGGCCTGAAAACAGTTGACTTCCTTCCCGTAAATGAAGTTGGGCGGCACCGGTGGACCAGTGTCGGCGCCGCCGGATGGGTGGTGCCAGTCCAGTGAGGTACTGGGGAGCATACACTGTGGACACCCCTCCCTACCCAACACTGCCGAAGGGTCAGGGGTTCTAGGTCCGTTTCCCCTGGCCCGTGCATGCGATATTGGCCTTGATCTGCGGGGGCCCCTGAGCTATTGAGAGTGGCCTGAAATTGGTGGCCGGGCCCCGGGCCTGGGACACAGTTGTCTGGAGGTGCACAGCGTGTGTACCGCGATCTCCGCAACGAACTGCTACCACGGTGGGCCATTGCGTAGTAGCTGGGGGGAACCCTGCATGCCTGGCCAGCGGTGAGATACCGACATCCCTGTGGTTCCTCTAGCCAGTTGCGGCCTCGACAGAGACTAGCCGGGGTGCTCCTCGCTGGGCATGCTGTAGATCCTGTGTGGGCCGGACAGCCCAGAGTGATAGTCCGGAGTGGTTGGACTCCGTTGTTGCGCCTGCTGCGCCATCCGGATTGTGAGCGCTGCAGACAGATTACAGGGTGCCATGCGCAGGGAGAGGGACCGCATCCTCAGTCGGTGGGCCCGGGGTCCCTGGAAAATAGCGCTAAGCAGGAGTGGTGACGCATGGGGGACTGGGCAGTGTCCCCAGCCGAAGTGGACGACACTATGACGAAACCGAAAGGGGCCCCGGTTGCATCACAAATGAACAAACTGGACAAATACACTGTCCCGCGACACCAACACTCCGAGGAGGGGGCGCGCGTCGACGCACCGGCCAGAGATGACCCCTCCCTTAGCTCAATTATGGCGGCGATCCAATCTGTGGGCATGAACTTGGAAACTAAAATCGATAAGGTCACAATAGAAATGAACCTCATGAGGGCGGACATGCAAAAAACCTCTGAGAGGGTTACAGCGACCGAGGAGAGTATAGGGGAGCTTCAATCTGCAGCACGTAAACTGGAGGAACGTTGTTAGAATTGGAGGTCTCTAGTTGGCACAGGTAGGTACTTGTGACAAATAGGGACCCTCGCCTCTAGTCAGGGTAAAGGGGTACACTCCTAAAATAACCCCTGCTCACCCCCTTGGTAGCTTGGCATGAGCAGACAGGCTTATCTCAGAGGCAGTGTGTAAAGCATTTGTGAACACATACAGTAATCTAGGGACACACTACAGATGGACACCACACAAGGTTTTATATCAAAAATAAGTATTCTTTATATAGTTTTACCACAAGACCATAACGACAAAAATCCACAATACTGTACTTAAAATGGTAGTTTTAGCTTAGTTCAGTTCAGTTCTTAAGATGCGACACTTTAAGTCAATGTACCTTACGATGCGGGACGCTTCCACAACAAGCAATGTTGCAGCGATGGAAATGCGACAAAGTTCTGGTGCAAAGAAATAAAGACGTCAAGTTCTTCCTGATGCGGCACGCTTCTCCGAGGTTGCGAGAAGTCTCGACTCGATGCGTCAGCTACAGCGGCGACACCCTTGTTCAGCGATGCGACGACAGCGGCTTTGGCGGCGACCCTCTTCTCCGACGTTGCGAGACGCTTCCGCTCGATGCGACAACTGCAGCGGCGACACCCTTGTTTCGTGATGCGACGGCAGCAGCTCCGACGGCGGCACGCTTCTCCGTGGATGCGAGGCGCTTCTCTTGATGCGGTGCAATGCGACAGCTACAGCGGCGACACCCTCCTTCGGAGTTGCGACGGCAGCGGCTGCGGCGGCGACACGCTTCTTCCTCGATGCGAGACTCTTCTCTTGATGCGGTGCAATGCGACAGCTACAGCGGCGACACCCTCCTTCGGAGTTGCGACGGCAGCAGCAGCGACGGCGACACGCTTCCTCTTCGTTGCGGGACGCTTCTCTCGATGCGGTGCAATACGACAGCTACAGCGGCGACACCCTCCTTCGGAGTTGCGACGGCAGCAGCGACGACGACACGCTTCTTCCTCTTGAGTCGCGCTTCCAGCTCCTTGCGACCCGCAGTCCCTTCAGAAGGCCCAAAACAGCAGCAGGCACTTCCAAAGGATTCTTGGGGAGCTGGTGGTTGAAGTCTGTTGTCCCTGAGACTTCAGCAGGAGGCAAGCTCTTTTCTCAAGCCCTTGGAGATACTTTACAAGTTGAATAAAAGTGCACACAAAGTCCTTTCTCCTTCCTTTGGCAGTCAGGCAACCACTGCAGGCAGATCCCTCTAGCTTAGGGATAGTCTTCTCCTCAGTTCCTTCTTGGTTCCGCTCCTCAGCAAAGGTTTCTTCTTGTTTTCCCAAAGTGATCTAATTTCCTAGGGGTCTGGGTCCCCTTTTTATACACAGTTTTCCTTTGTTCTCTGAAGGCAGAGAGGCCTCTGCCCAGCCCAAAACCAGTTCTGGTCAGTCCTGGAGCACTTTGTTTTTCTGTCTCCTTCTTTCCTTTCAGAATGTGGGGCAGGGTGCTCAGCCGCCCGGCAGGAGGTGGAGCCAGCATTGTGGAAGGCAGGCACAGCCCTATTCAGACCCAGGTGCAACTCCTCCCTCCACTCTGGATGCAGATCTTTCTATTCAGCCCTGTGCTGACTCACCCTGTCTCCTGTAGCCACCCCCAGCCCCTGTCACTCAATCTCCAGACAAGGAATACACAACCTAGCAGAGGCAGGCTTGGAAGTTTAGGCAAGAAAATACCCACTTTCTATAAGTGGTATTTTCAAACAAAGAATGTTAAAACCAACTTCACTAAAAGATGTATTTTATCATTCTGAGTTCAGGCATACTAAATTCGTTTTTCTACCATGTTCCCTGGGTCAGTTCTGACTATAAGGTGTAATAGTCAGTCTGCCCATTCTGGCCTATGGGGAGCAGGTAGCCTTGCAATAGTGAAAAACGAAAATGGCTGTAATTCACTATTAGGACATGCCACACACACCAGGGCATGTCCTACCTTATACTTACACTGCACCCTGCCCTAGGGCCTACTTTAGGGGTGACCAACATGCAGTAAAGGGAAGGTTTAGGGACTGGTAAGTGGGTGTACTCACCAAGTCGACATAGCAGCCCTAGGCTGCACACAGGCTCTGCAATGGCAGGCCTGAGGCACATTTTACAAGCCGCTTCTGTGGGTGGCACAACCAGTGCTGCAAGCCCACCAGCGGCATTGGATTTACAAGCCCTGGGCACACTCAGTGCACTGTACTAGGGACTGACAAGTAAACCAATCATCCAATCATGGAGTCACTAATCCATCACACAATTTATAATGGGGAGAGCATATGCACTTTAGCACTGATCAGCAGTGGTAAAGTGCCCAGAGTCATAAAACAGCCAACAACAGGTCAGAAAAAATATAGGAAGAAGGCAAAAAGTTTAGGGATGACCCTGCAAAAAGGGCCAAGTCCAACACAACCCCCTTCCAGCCAAAATGCAGGGAGACCAATCACTACCCTGATGGGCTTCTCTGCTTTGGGCGATAGAACATGGACCCTGGCCCGCAACAGCAGGGGCATACTCCAGTTCTACGCCAATCTGAACCTATTTTGATCCCTCTGTCCATACTCTCAGGGTCCACCAAGCTAATCCATGGGGAACCCTTCTCCTCACCTGTGGACACCATCTGTGCAGCACCTAACCTTAACTTGCTCACAGGTGTGTCCCAACAGACAGGAAGCAAGCCACAGTGGCCAGTGACAGTGGTCAGGGATGAGACCCAGGCCTTATGCCTCTCAGGGCTCTCAAACCTCTGTGGCGTCAGAGAGCGGGGGGCAGTAGCCCCAGGTGCTTGGCACCCTTTGTCCATTCTCCCTCCTGTCAGGTCAGGTATGACATCCTGACACTGATCTACCAGCCCCGGGCCTGTACCCGGCGGCTGGACTGGAGACTGGGGTGGGCTTTCCCACACCCGGTCCTCCTCCTTGGGGCTCTGTACCCTCCCACCTGGAGCGGTACCCCCTTCCAGAATTGTCAGGGCACCTGTGGCCGGTGTCCTGCACAATTCGCCCACCAGTTCAGGGGTTCTATCCTGCAACTGGGCGTCCAGGTCAGGGGGACACCCTGAACCTGGTCCTCCAATCTAGGGTCTAAACCCTCCAGTTGAACCGGGGTCAGAGGCGAGGACTCCCTCCCTCTGCACCCCCTTCCAGAGTACTGCCCCCTCCCATCAGGAGCGGTACCCCCTTCCAGAATTGTCAGGGCACCTGTGGCAGGTGTCCTGCACAGCTCGCCCACCAGTTCAGGGGTTCTATCCTGCAACTGGGATCCCAGCATAGGGTCTTTACCCTTAGACTGGGCAGAGGCCAGGGGTGAGGCTGTCCTCTCCCCGCCCCCTTACTGGGGTCCTGCACCCTCCCACCTGGAGCGGTGCCCCCAGAAGACAAACTGGTAGGGGCACTGTTAGCAGCTGCCCCTTCCTCCAGGTCAGGGGGACACCCTGAACCTGGCCCTCCAACCCAGGGTCTGTACCCTTAGGCTGGACCTGTGCCTGGCAACCCAGGACTTCCGGGAGGGTACACCAACCCCTCCCAAGGGGAACACACTCCTCTAGAGTTGTGTAAGAATCTGCCTGGTGCACCAGGACTTCCTGGGGAGCACGCATGCCCCCCAGAGGGTAACACATCTCTCATGTGTTGTGTGACAGTCCGCCTGGCGCAGATCTCCCGACGCCTGTCCATCTGACAGCGCGGGGAGATCCCCCAGGACAGAAGTGGTGTTACCATGGTCATTCACTGGTGACTCAGCCCTTCTGGCTGGTCCCTGACCCACTGGTTCTTCCACTGGGGACTCTCTCCCCCTCTCACCCCTCACTCTGGACTTCTGCACCCTCCCAACTGGAGCGGCACTGCCAGACACCAGAAACACTGGAGCTCCATTTACAGACGCTCCAGGTTCTCTAGACACTAGGAGATCCTCCTCAACAGGCGGCCCATCAGGACAGCCTAGGCTCCCTACCTGGTGTTCCCTTAAAGAACCATCCAGGCTCTGAGACTGGGTTTCGGGCACCTTGGGACACGCAGCCCCACACTCACTCCTTCTCCACTGAGACAGGACGTGAGTCCCTACACCCCTCCCATTACCACGGGACCTAGCTGGGCTACACTGAACCTCTCCCACCACTCTGGGTTGGAAGACACCTGAGCCACTCCTCTTAGGGTCACTCCCCAATGCCTCTTCAGACCCTCTGGAATCCACCAAAAGGTCTGCCTCCAATGTGAGCTCCCTGAGGTCAGAGAACTCACACTCCAACAGGTGTTGGCATAGCTCTGGAAAACAGGGACTTACAATATGCTCTCCCAAAATTGGATCACACAGTCCCCCACAGGGGTTAACCAAACTATCCTTCACCTCACCATCCAGTGCCTCACACACGTACTCCACACCACTCTTCTGAGATTGGCAAGACAGTATCTGACTGTCTCTGTCACTCAACCCACACTCTTCTGGGCGGTCTTCACACTCACATACCAGGACTTCAACCATGGGGGAACCCCTCTCCCTGCACCTCTCATCTAGAGTCAGTAGAGTGTCCCTCCCACCACTAGGACCATGAATCCCTGCGTCAGTTTCCCTATTCCTCTCAGGGACACTGCGCACTACTGGAGCTACCTCATGTCCTTGAACCTCCCGGTGTATGTTAACCCCCTCCAAGTCAGGCGCCACATCTCTGGGTGTGTGCACTACTCTCTCAGCACTGAATAACTTAATTTTGCTGCCACCATCTGAGCTGGACTCCACCTCAGCAAAGCTCACTTCCTGAGCTGCCCAAATTTCTTTTTCTTGGGCTAAGGCCCTCTGAGCCTCATCAAGCTCTCTCAGCTCTTCGTCAATTTCTCTCAGCTCCTGCTCATAAGCCAGAAGCCAGCTATCTTTTTCTGTTGCTCCCTCATTTTTAGGGAATTCCTCCTTCTCAGACTCAACTGGTAGTGTTGCCTTCCAGCTGGGTAACTCATACTGAAATAGGGATGCCTCTAGATCCTCCCTGGACCTTCTCTTCACAGGCAGCCCTCTTTCCTTGCAAAACACACGTAGCTCCTTCATTGTGTAGATAAACATGTGCCAGAAGTTGAGTTCCATTTTGCAACAACTAACCAGAGTCATGGTATCAAAAATACCTCCAGGAGGACACCATAAAACAGAAAAACAGTATGTGGTCGCGTTTGGTCTGCACTCACTAGTAGTGTTCACCAATCACTGTACATGAGTCACAAATGCAAGTCCAGAATCCTCACCGCTGACCACCAATGTTAGAATTGGAGGTCTCTAGTTGGCACAGGTAGGTACTTGTGACAAATAGGGACCCTCGCCTCTAGTCAGGGTAAAGGGGTACCCTCCTAAAATAACCCCTGCTCACCCCCTTGGTAGCTTGGCACGAGCAGACAGGCTTATCTCAGAGGCAGTGTGTAAAGCATTTGTGAACACATACAGTAATCTAGGGACACACTACAGATGGACACCACACAAGGTTTTATATCAAAAATAAGTATTCTTTATATAGTTTTACCACAAGACCATAACGACAAAAATCCACAATACTGTACTTAAAATGGTAGTTTTAGCTTAGTTCAGTTCAGTTCTTAAGATGCGACACTTTAAGTCAATGTACCTTACGATGCGGGACGCTTCCACAACAAGCAATGTTGCAGCGATGGAAATGCGACAAAGTTCTGGTGCAAAGAAATAAAGACGTCAAGTTCTTCCTGATGCGGCACGCTTCTCCGAGGTTGCGAGAAGTCTCGACTCGATGCGTCAGCTACAGCGGCGACACCCTTGTTCAGCGATGCGACGACAGCGGCTTTGGCGGCGACCCTCTTCTCCGACGTTGCGAGACGCTTCCGCTCGATGCGACAACTGCAGCGGCGACACCCTTGTTTCGTGATGCGACGGCAGCAGCTCCGACGGCGGCACGCTTCTCCGTGGATGCGAGGCGCTTCTCTTGATGCGGTGCAATGCGACAGCTACAGCGGCGACACCCTCCTTCGGAGTTGCGACGGCAGCGGCTGCGACGGCGACACGCTTCTTCCTCGATGCGAGACTCTTCTCTTGATGCGGTGCAATGCGACAGCTACAGCGGCGACACCCTCCTTCGGAGTTGCGACGGCAGCAGCAGCGACGGCGACACGCTTCCTCTTCGTTGCGGGACGCTTCTCTCGATGCGGTGCAATACGACAGCTACAGCGGCGACACCCTCCTTCGGAGTTGCGACGGCAGCAGCAGCGACGGCGACACGCTTCTTCCTCTTGAGTCGCGCTTCCAGCTCCTTGCGACACGCAGTCCCTTCAGAAGGCCCAAAACAGCAGCAGGCACTTCCAAAGGATTCTTGGGGAGCTGGTGGTTGAAGTCTGTTGTCCCTGAGACTTCAGCAGGAGGCAAGCTCTTTTCTCAAGCCCTTGGAGATACTTTACAAGTTGAATAAAAGTGCACACAAAGTCCTTTCTCCTTCCTTTGGCAGTCAGGCAACCACTGCAGGCAGATCCCTCTAGCTTAGGGATAGTCTTCTCCTCAGTTCCTTCTTGGTTCCGCTCCTCAGCAAAGGTTTCTTCTTGTTTTCCCAAAGTGATCTAATTTCCTAGGGGTCTGGGTCCCCTTTTTATACACAGTTTTCCTTTGTTCTCTGAAGGCAGAGAGGCCTCTGCCCAGCCCAAAACCAGTTCTGGTCAGTCCTGGAGCACTTTGTTTTTCTGTCTCCTTCTTTCCTTTCAGAATGTGGGGCAGGGTGCTCAGCCGCCCGGCAGGAGGTGGAGCCAGCATTGTGGAAGGCAGGCACAGCCCTATTCAGACCCAGGTGCAACTCCTCCCTCCACTCTGGATGCAGATCTTTCTATTCAGCCCTGTGCTGACTCACCCTGTCTCCTGTAGCCACCCCCAGCCCCTGTCACTCAATCTCCAGACAAGGAATACACAACCTAGCAGAGGCAGGCTTGGAAGTTTAGGCAAGAAAATACCCACTTTCTATAAGTGGTATTTTCAAACACAGAATGTTAAAACCAACTTCACTAAAAGATGTATTTTATCATTCTGAGTTCAGGCATACTAAATTCGTTTTTCTACCATGTTCCCTGGGTCAGTTCTGACTATAAGGTGTAATAGTCAGTCTGCCCATTCTGGCCTATGGGGAGCAGGTAGCCTTGCAATAGTGAAAAACGAAAATGGCTGTAATTCACTATTAGGACATGCCACACACACCAGGGCATGTCCTACCTTATACTTACACTGCACCCTGCCCTAGGGCCTACTTTAGGGGTGACCAACATGCAGTAAAGGGAAGGTTTAGGGACTGGTAAGTGGGTGTACTCACCAAGTCGACATAGCAGCCCTAGGCTGCACACAGGCTCTGCAATGGCAGGCCTGAGGCACATTTTACAAGCCGCTTCTGTGGGTGGCACAACCAGTGCTGCAAGCCCACCAGCGGCATTGGATTTACAAGCCCTGGGCACACTCAGTGCACTGTACTAGGGACTGACAAGTAAACCAATCATCCAATCATCGAGTCACTAATCCATCACACAATTTATAATGGGGAGAGCATATGCACTTTAGCACTGATCAGCAGTGGTAAAGTGCCCAGAGTCATAAAACAGCCAACAACAGGTCAGAAAAAATATAGGAAGAAGGCAAAAAGTTTAGGGATGACCCTGCAAAAAGGGCCAAGTCCAACAAACGTGTACAGAAATTGACACACCAACATAAACTGATGGCTCTACAGCTGGATGATCAGGAAGGGAGGGCCCGCCGCAACAACATCCGTGTGGTGGGAGTGCCTGAGGGAGCGGAGAGGCCCAGCATGTACCTCTTCATTGAAGATATTATCGTAAACCACCTCAAGACGAAGAGGTTGTCCCCTCTGTTTCCTGTTGAAAGGGCGCACAGAGCTCCGATCCCGAAGCCGAAACCGGGCGCCCCCCCACATACGATCATCGTGCGCATACTGAACTTTTGTGATCGGGATGCAATCTTGCAGACTGCCAGAGTGAGAGGCGACCTCCCATACAAAAATGCAACAGTGCAGTTCTTCCTGGACTTCACCCTAAAAGTGCAACAAGAGAGGCGCACATTCGATGGGGTCAAAAGGGCCCTCCGGGAGAAAGGTATTAAGTATATGATGTTCTTACCAGCAAAGCTGAAGGTCATAGAGGGCGATAAATCCTGGCTCTTCACATCACCGGTGGAGGTCCAACAGTGGCTGGACGGGGGTCCTCCCCTGGCTCACCGACGGAGGGAGGAGACAAATTGGCGTGGGAGTCACTACCGCAATCTTGAATCCCCAGACCGACGCAAAGAAGGGGCGAGGTTGGACTCCAGATCCAGGAGCTCCCGGTCCGGGAGTCCCATGAGCGATGGCGATACCCAGGAAAGTGAAGGACTGAACTCCTCTCAATGGTTTGTTATACGGGTAGAACTGGACTCCAGGTATAGATATCTCCTTTACAGTCATGGGGGAATGCTGCTGTTGATACTCAATTGCACTGAACCCCGGTACATGGCTGATTGGGTCAGGGCTGTATATATCCCAGCTGTCCTAACTGTGTTGGGGTGGACTTGCGGGCCTGGGGGTGGGCGGTCTTGGGTGGTGGTGCCAGGCAGCCCTTTAACACTTTCTTGTTCTTTAGGGTGACAGGCGCTCTGCTATTGGGGATGTGGGTAGTTTCAGGCCTACAAAGCAGGGGGGCTTTGTTAGTTTTTTTTTTCGTTGTTTGCTTGATTGTTTATGCTTCAGACACAATGCTCCGTCATCAGCGGGCTGCAACCCACGTTCTCACATTTCACATGTTATCCGAAAGAGGGGAGGTCCCGCTCGGGGGTGGGGCGGGGGGAGGGAGGAAACGCTTATGGTTCCCAAATGGCGGCACATCTGACTGGTAAATTGATAATTCTCTCTTGGAATGTGAACGGTCTGGGGGACAAGATAAAATGCACTATGGTTCTACAATACCTCCGTAGGCACTCCCCAGACATAGTACTCCTACAAGAGACGCATCTCCGGGGCACGAATTACACACTTCGGGCACACGCCAGCTTAACCACATCCTCTAGGGGCACAGTCATACTCATTAAAAACTTGGTACCTTTTGTTGTACACCATACCTGGTGAGATCACTTGGGTCGGTTCGTGGCCCTGTCTGGGAAATGGGAGGGTCAAGTGGTGAATATCTGCTCGGTGTACATCCCCCCATGCCTACACGGGATTACACTCCCTGACCTCAATAAGTGTTTGCTCGATCTACTGCAGAAGACCCTGATTTTGGGGGGGGCATGAACGATACAATGTAACCTGACGTGGATAGGGATGCAGGCTCCCCCGGGACCCAAGAATCCCGCCATCTGCACATATTCGCAAGAGCTATGGGACTGACGGATCTTTAGAGATGCCACAACCCCACCCTGAGACACTACACGCATATCTCCGCAGCCCATGGCATCGTGTTCCGTCTCGACTATATTTTCACACACACGGCATCGGTGGGACTCTTTCGGGGGGGGGGGCCACAAGGCACGTGGCATATCAGATCATTCACCAGTGGAGGTTCAGCTGTGTGGACCGAAGCGAGATTGGTCTCTCCCACAGAGGCTAGACCCCTTTCTGTTTAGAGACCGGGACTTTAGGTACTCGTTTGAGGAGCACACCGTTCAGTATTTCACCGAGAATGTGGGCTCAGTGCGTTCCGATTGTACCCTCTGGGAGGCATATAAGGTGGTGATAAGGGACTTTGTGCAAGTGACAAGTGGTGCCAAGCGCAAAGAAAAATGCGCCCAGTGTGATGCTTTGGAGCGTGAGATATGGGCTCTTGAGCTGGCAATGGGCTCTGCACCAGGAGGGGATAACGGGGGCAAACACATACTTAAGCTCAAGTACAAAGAACTAAAAGATCTAGAGGAAAACGCTGCGCGCACACATGCGCTAGCCACACAGAGAAAGATCTATGACCTGGGAAATAAGGCTAACAAACTAATTGCCTGGCTTGAAAAGAAGGACAGGAGTCGCAACTGGGTCTCCGCAATTTGAACTGAGCACGGCTCAAAGGGTGGTACAGGCGCAGAATTAGCGGATGTCTTTGCTGACTATTATGAGAACGTATATCAATCTCAGACCACGAGGGGGGAGGCAGAGTCCTATGAGTTACTCAAAGATATGGCTCTGCAAACGCTCGAGAACGAGGACAGAGTGGTGCTTGACTCTGACTTCACCGTAGAGGAAGTAGAAAATGCCATACGTGACTTGCAGTCCGGGAAAGCGGCAGGCCCAAATGGACTCCCTACTGAAATGTATAAATGCGTGGCGAGTAAATTGGCTCCACATATGCTTAATATGTTTCTTGGTGCAAGGGACGATGGGCTACTCCCAGAGGATCTGAGGATGGCGACCATTGTAGTCATCCTGAAAAAAGGTAAACCTCATGACCTCTGTAGCGCCTACAGACCTATCTCCCTTTTGAACTTTGAAGCCAAAGTGCTAGCCAAGGTCATTGCAACTCGTTTGAGCTCGGTTATTCAATCCCTCATCCACCCAGACCAATCCAGCTTTATGCCGCATAGGAGTACCAGGCTTAACTTAAGATGGCTCTACGGCGTTATGTAGATGACTAAAGGTAACCGCGATGTGCCTGCCGCCCTCCTGTCACTCGACGCCAAGATGGCATTTCACAGCATCGAATGGACATACTTGTTCGCTGTCCTAGATAAAATCGGGATGGGTCCAAAGCTGCAACAATGGATACGCCTCCTATACACCACCCCAATGGCGCGAGTTCGAGTCAATGGGACCTATCTCCCGAGCCTTTAGGCTGCATCGGGGCACGAGGCAGGGCTGCCCGCTGTCACCGATGCTATTCGTGTTAGCATTGGAACTGTTAGCGGTATGGATATGGAGGGATCCATTGGTCAGAGGAATTGATTTCGGAGGAGGCTGGGAAGAGCGCATATCATTATACACTGACGATATCCTACTGTATGCCCACAGACCACGACAAACGTTCCACCATATCATATAGTCATTCGGAACGTACTCTGGATACTGTGTTAATTGGGACAAATCCCTGGTGTTTCCGTTAGCGGGGGAGCTCCCTCCCTTGACATCTGTATGCTCTGAGCTGGTGCAGAAAGAGACGTTTAAATATTTGGGCATATGGATAACACACTCGGAGAATGAGTTCATGCGCCTAAATATCCAGGCACAACTGGATCGTCTTCAGGATGATGCTACCCATTGGAGAGGACTGCCTGTTTCCCTGGCGGGCAGAGCGGTTCTCTTCAAAATGATGGCCCTCCCCCGACTATTGTATGTGGTTCAAAACACACCATTTCGGATTCCGGAGACATTCTTCCGCTCTGTTGAATCCGACCAACGTATGTTGCTGTGGGGGTGGGGGGGGTGGCAGCCCTAGGATTGCGCTCAAGAAACTCCAGCGAGGGATATATGATGGGGGTTTGGCCGCTCCTGATATTAGACAATATTACTGGGCCTCCCAACTCATTAACATTAATGGTTGGGCCTTCTCCCCACTTGAGGAGCCAGCGTACAGAGTGGACCGGCTAGCAATGATCAATGGTAACTACCGGACGGAACTGTATCGGAAACGAAGAAGTAACCCACTCCTTCCGGTGCACACCCGCACAGTTATCGAAGTATGGCACAAGGCAAATAAAATGACCGGGTGGGAGGCTAAGCTCACGGAACAGACCCCTCTATGGGATGGAGACTGCTTGGGCGAGCTTACACGACTGAAGGGCTTTCGGAAATGGAGCCTTATCGGGATTGATTTATTGGGGGATGTCTTGAAGAGAGGCAAAATGATAGATTTTGACACCTTGAGGGAGGAGTTTCAAATGGGGGGGAGAGTTCCTTCGATACCGGCAGCTTAGACACGCACTTCACCGTCATTTGAAGGAGGGCACTCTGATACCGGAGTATTCGCCATTAGAGGACCGCCTCCTTCTGGATCCCATGATTGACAAAGCCATATCTATCACCTATAAGAAGCTTGTGAATAACTCCCCAGACTGGGAAGCATAAAAACCGATGCATACACCGACGCACAGCGGACGCGCTAGTGGAAACTTGAGGAAACTTTGGTCTCACTGTTAGCGGAACGCCTGGTAAAGGGTTCCTTGCATATTTTGTACATTGCTGATAACGTTTTAATACTGTTTTTAATACTGTTCTAAGTGTTATCAAACCTCACTAGCTGCTCTTAACGGAACGCCTTGAAAGGGTTCCTTGCGTATTTGCACATCTTCCTTTCTCCGCTGTTTTCTACAAATTACTTCTTTCTTCAGCTTTTAATTTCTTACCGGTCATCGGCGCACACTGCACTTGCCCCCTTCTCCTCTCCCCACAGTTTCTCCCCGGTCCACAGCGGATTATTACGTTTGAGTGGAAGGAAAAACTTAGCATACCGGAAGGGCTCCACTTCCGGCAGGGCGCATCTCGAAGGTTAGCAGTCTAGCTGCTTAACCAGAAGCATAAAACCCGATGCATACACCGACGCGCAGCGGACACTTGAGGAAACTTTGGTCTCACTGTTAGCGGAACGCCTGGTAAAGGGTTCCTTGCATATTTTGTACATTGCTGATAACGTTTTAATACTGTTTTTAATACTGTTCTAACTGTTCTGAAACCTCACTAGCTGCTCTTAACGGAACGCCTGGAAAGGGTTCCTTGCGTATTTGCACATCTTCCTTTCTCCGCTGTTTTCTACAAATTACTTCTTTCTTCAGCTTTTAATTTCTTACCGGTCATCGGCGCACACTGCACTTGCCCCCTGCTCCTCTCCCCACAGTTTCTCCCCGGTCCACCGCGTATTGTTCCGTTTGAGTGGAGGGAAAACATAGCATACCGGAAGGGCTCCACTTCCGGCAGGGCGCATCTCGAAGGTTAGCAGTCTAGCTGCTTAACCGGAAGCATAAAAACCGATGCATACACCGACGCGCAGCAGACGCACGCAGCGGGCGCGCCGCTGGCGTGCAGAAGGCGCGCCTAAGGCAAGCCCGTCTGCGCCCGTCCCGCCGGACCGGGTCCAGGGGCCAGAACCCCTGCCCGTCCCTCCTCAGAGTATATCAATTACACCAGCAGAGAGCTCAAACAACTAAATAGAAACCCCAACCCTTCCTGCTTCCACTCTATCTCACCTAATGATCAGGACAGGTGCTCACACTGTCCGTTCGGACTCACCCCATCCGATTCCTCCTCCTCACCCACCAGGACACCTCTCAAATTAGTCCTGCTTAATTGTAGATCTCTGCCAAAACACACTACTGAGATCTCAATACTCTTAAATGATCTAGAACCCGAAGTGCTGTTCCTTACGGAGACTTGGCTTACCCCAAGCTCGGATCCCGACATAGTACAAGCACTTCCACCGGGTTATCAGATCAAACGCTTAGAGTAATTGGCAAGGGTGGCGGGATTGCAATCATCTATAAGGACCAGATGACATGCCGCCTGTTAGGTAGCCCGCTATCTGACTGTGAGAATGTCCACTTCGCGATTGAATTCTCTTCCACTCTCACTTTTACAGGCATCCTTATATACCGGCCCCCCGGGGCTCTGGGGCAGTTCTGTCAATCTCTACTAGAATGAGTCACCAACCTTGCTAGCACTGCAGCTAACTTCACCATCCTCGGAAACCTTAACATCCATTTTGAAGATCCGTCGGATCGGCCTGCAATGGATCTAGCCCTAGATCTCGCTTCCTACCAACTATTACAGAAGGTCTCGCAAGCAACACACACTAAAGGGCACCTTCTCGATCCGATCTTCTCAAATCTTGAAGAACTAAAAGGAATAGCCCCTTCCCCCCTCCCATGGTCAGACCACTTTTTAGTACCTTCCTTCTGGTACCCCCCAAAAATGGGCTCCTACACACAGGCAACATTAATTAAAACACGCCCCTGGTCTAAAATCTCTATAGAAGACTGGGTTCATGAATTAAATAACACCACACCCATCACCACTACTGACCCTGTCGTAGCTTACAGAAATTTTGCCAACTGGATCTGTAGAAGAAAAAACCTTTCTAGGGGTTCACTGTTGCACCTGGTCCTTAAACCAACAAAGAAGAGATTGGCACGGAAGCTGGAATATCAAAATAACAACTTTATTAACCTCACATGAGGGAAACTGTGTCAATACAGTACCCGCAGGCCACTGTATGAGACAGTCTAAGGAGTACAAACACTCTGGGTCTTTTATGCCCAGTTTATAGCTGAGTTAGCATGTAGACTCAAAAAGAGGCGGTACAAGTGTGCACATGAATAGTTAGTTACATATAAGGATACATAAGAATTGCTTAGTCAACAGAGTGGAGGGCTTACAATATTGCTAATATTAGTTAAAATAGCCTGACAGTTACTCTAAGAGCAGGTGCATTCTACCAGCTAGACCTTTCTGAGCATGTGCAGTGCTCTGGCTCAGTACTGAAGGAGTTAATTATAGTTCCTGACTCAAGTGAAATACAAGAGCAGGCAACAGTGAAGAGGGAGAAAGCACATGGCGAGCACATGGCTAACTAAAATGGCTGCCAAAAACAAAATGGCTTCAGCTGATGCTAACAGCCATTTCAGCTAGTTTCCACAGATGGCCGTTTTAGCATTAGCTGAAGACATCCGCTATGATCTAGAAGCATGGAAGTTATCCTGCACATTTATCCTATCCATTGCTAGGTGGGCATTTACATTTTTAACATTGCTTAACTGATGAGATACAAGTAGAAATACATGGGGAACAGAGCATTGGATCATAATGAAAACACAGATAGCAGGAGAAAATAATGACTATTATTACAAACAGAACTATCAATTTTTCCAACCCTAAGCAAAAAGTAAATCCCAAAACCATCCAGTCCAATTCTATGTTTCAGGGCTCCAATGTATTTCAGTGACCATCTAATTCAGCTTCAGAATAGCCAACAGCACATATCTAATATAATATCTTAAATAAAAACATTTTTTAATAGACCTTTCCAGTGTTCTTTTCATGAGAGCTAGAGTACCAATTGATATGCTCAGGAGGAGGGCAGAGTAGTAACTGTTCAAAAAAACGTTTCTCTTGCAGAATAAACATTCCTAATGCAAATATTAAAGCAAATACAAGGATTATTACAAAAACAATTTTCGCTTCAGGGGACCAGGAAGACCAAACGAGGCCATGGGAATTAGGACAAGGAGCAGCAAAGGGCTGCTCCTCCTCAAAAATGGGATGACCAAAGGGGTACATTGCTAAAAAGTACTTAAAGAATAGAAGCCGCTGTACAACCAGCCAGAGGGGAGTCTTCTCCCTGTGTCCATCTGAGCCTCACAGGCAGGCTCCTATCAAAGTTCTTTTCCAATGGTGGAGCTGCACAACTTGCAACTCAAGAAAACAATCACGGCCCAGTTTTAAGGGAAAACGTTTCTTCTTTCAGGATAGGGCAAGCAATCACCCTCCGGGGAAAATGCCCTCAACGATCCTGTCCAGTGTCTCAGGCAGTGCACCAGTATTCTTCACTTTAATCTAACAGGCACCAAAGGCACAGCACCTGTACCCTGAACTCAAGTCCTTCCCTAACTCCTGTGTTGCTCCGCTGGCGCACTGCTCTTTTGTCGGGGCCAAAGATTGTACCCAGTATGCTCAGGCACCTCCTGATCAACAAACAGAGGTGCAGACTTGCATTCACTTGGGGACCAGGACTCAAAGGCCTGATGCTGGGATATGTGAAGCAACTCTTGTTTCAAAGGGGGTCACCTCAAGCAAAAGCCTCCTTGCCGTCCTTGTCGGTCTGTGACTCTCGGCTGGGCATCAAAAACTGGATTCACGACTTCTCCATTCTGATTTGTGACCCCGCCATTCGTCCAAGACAGTAGCAGGGGTACACACTTCACCATTCCAGTGCTTCCGGCCTTCTACCTTCACTGAGGTCCTAGTTGCCAGCAATGCCTGTGCTGGTTCCCTTCACCTTGGCTTCAAGCTGGACTGGCGCTAACTCCCCAGGCTGAATCTGATGTCCGGGCCCCTCTGGCAATGGTTGTAGGGCAGCAGATATCTATTGATGGACAGAACAAAAAATCTTTAGACAAGTCATACAAATAATCTATCAAGCAGAGAGGATAGTCTATTTCCAAATACCTTCTTTTTTTTTTTTAGCTTGGGGCACCCCATACATTAGCAAGGCACCCAAGAACCACTTCATCTATCTGAGAGTAAAAAACACCCTGGACCCATTAGCGAGTATAAAAGGAACTTTTTGGTGAACTGACAAGAGTAAAACGTTACACTATGTGAAGCAGCCAAGAAAGTCTATGTTTATTTACTAAATTCTGAAGGAAAAAGAAAAACAATACGGACATACTCTAAATCCTTACATTTGTGTATTCCTATATTATTCATCTGAAGAACCTCAAGAAAGGGAATTTTTAGAACAAGCATTCTTTTGTGCTTCTTGTCTTAACAAGCTTGTGTTTCATAAGTTATAACCTTTCACTACTTGTACAGGACTGCAGACACTTCTAAAATGATTTTTCTTACATAAAAACACCTACATTTTATGCTTAGGACCATGGTCTCATGTTATAGGTGCGGCGAGAAAATCTAAATCTGCTAATTTAACAGGGATCCTGTCAGCTCAATTACACAGACTAATAAGAGACTAATAATGCCTTTGCAAAACTGTATGTAGCATAAAAAATAACAAACAATAATGGTGTTATCACCTGAGAATTTTAGAACAAAAACTACTCACATATAGTTCCCCTTTAAAGGTCAAATAAGGGAACATCAATCTAGACTACTCATCCTTTCATAATTTCATCAGACAGGATGGGCAGGAACATGGCGTATTTTCTTATTCATTTTATTAATCTTAACAATTTTAAAACAGTATTACTGAATAGCCAATTAAACATCTCATGGCCGTTCCTAGATAACTTAGACAGGCTCAAGAGAGAGTGAGAAAAAGAGAGAGAGAGAGAGCATATAAATCAAGAAAAATGACAATATATTACTTAATTTTAGTTACCCTTAATTTGCCCAGGAGCTAATCTCCCTAATCTCTTCCCCTCATTCGACAGCAGGTAACCTGAAACAGGTGACCTTCTGTCGACACTATTTACCCCTATTTTTGGCAGCTGGGCACAAACAAACTTGTAGGAGGTAAATAGCACATTGAGCTAGCTAGAAAACATTAATAACCAACTACCAATTCCTTTAGCAATTGTACTAGTGTAACATGAGGGCGCATGAATGCAAACTGAATTTCATAGCCTTTTAATCTGGCCCTAGCTCCAGGAAGGCTTAATCAAGGCCATAACTTTAGTGAAACAACTAAGTAAATTCGTCTATTTCTTAAATGTGGTTAAATTACTAATGGCGATATTCCTAATATTATTAACAAGAATTGAGAATTCATTTTCACCCTAATTTCCCTAGGCACATTATAGCCTCAGACATCATTAGAGCAAAATTTACATTTACCTGTAGTGTTTTACCCTACAATGTTAGAATCAGGATATTTAATTAATACAAAAAATCAGTTTATTAAACTACCCTATAACATTACAAGCTTTCATAGTGTAATGTAGAAATCACATACTGTCAGAGTGGCTCCCTGCGTGGAAATTTTTACATGCAGAAAGGCTGGTCACTTCTAAATACAGAACTTGGCCTTTGACCCTTAAACCTGCTGTCCCGTGTCAGTAAGGCTATTCCATGCGGTCTTTCCAATTCAAAGGAACTCTGGAGAAGCACAGCTGAAAAGCAGTCCTGTTCCGTGCCTGTGAGCTAATAATTTTAAAGGTAAGATGCACTTTTTGCTGTCTTATTTTATACTTATTTATATTTGTGTGCAGTGTGTGATGTGCTTTCTAGCAGTTTAGAGGCCAGCTACTTGTTCTGCAGTCGTATGTGTGCACTGCTGAAACCTAAGATCAGTTTGAAAACAGCCCTGGGTGCCAGGACTGCTTTTAAAAAGTAAATTGTACCCAAAATCGACTTTGGTGGTAGGGGCACTTAAAAATGAATAACCTACAATGTTTTAGCATATTAGGGACCCCCAGGGTCTCTACTAGATATCCCAGAGGTGGGAGGTCAGAAATGCATAAGGTACACCCTTATAAAATAAGTTTTTATATGCCTGGGTAAAGTGAAATTTCACATTTCACTCCCCACATTGATGGTAAAATGCTGCTCAAACTCAACTTTGATGCTAGGAGCTTATATATTTGTCACAGTAGGATTATTAGACATTATAAAGATCATAAGAAAAACGATTTTAGTGCAATTATTGTTAATAATTTGTTGCACTTTTTAAAGGGCAGTCATTATTTACCATCAGAACCACAGATCTGCTTATTTAGAAAAGCAACAAGAAAGAAAATCCCTGCTTTTAATCCTGTCTATTTTATCCAAAATAATGAAGCTGTATTTGTAACTTTTAAAATCAGTAGTCTTTAACGCACATGTTGGATCTGTAGTTTGTGGCCGGCATAGCCATGTGTTGTTTACTCAGCTGTGTTTTTACGACCAGCAAGCATCAACTTCCACGCCTTTTTCAGAAGAAAAACCCTTTGCTGTATTCTAATGTCCTGAAAAAATGTATCTCCGTCTGTTTTAACAGATAGCCTCCTTCGGTACAGACAGCTTTGAACAGCTGTTTTAAAAGCTCTTTTTCTAGTGCTAGAAATTTGAGCATGGTGCAGTCTATTTAAAACACAGGCATTCCAACCCGGCACAAATCTATCGTCTTGTAATGTAAAAAAGAGGCGCTTTTATTTCAGCAGCAACCAATTACTTCAGATGATGTGAATGCCTTTTAATATTAATATCTTAAGGATAATGCTGTAACATTTTATATTAAGTCCTAGTTTGAAAGCACACAAATTCGTTTTTTTTCTTTCTTTCTTTCTTTCTATGAGGCCTATTTATTCCCTATTGAGTGTTAATTCTAATTTCTCTTATGGCAATATTCACACATCTATAATTTGCTACTGTTTTACTTCTAATGGTAGCGTGCAGCTATTTAGCATATGTTACATAATTAATTCCTTGAATTCTAAAATGTAATTCTTTCAATGACATTTGCATAACAGAATGACGACAAAAAACCAAATTGAGCTCATTCCAGACATTTTCAAGAAGGGGCCCACACACTCAGAGCACACAACACTGCTTGCTAAGGCAAGCCATTCTCACACAAAAACATAGTCAGTACTTACTGAAACAAGTATTTTCAAGCAGCACCACCGGTGTCAATCCACAACCACATGGACACTCAAAAAAAGAATTAACCCACAAATTAACACTTAGGACAAAAGCAAGAGACAGCCCACAGACTACTCAAACCAAACCATTTGTAAATACCAATTGTAAATCATATTTACAAACGAAATTGACTCTCAAAAAAAAAGGTACAGAGATTACACCAAGACAAATAGACAGCCAAAAGACTGCCATGTTCAAAAAGACAGGCTCGCGCCTCAGGCCTTTTCCAATAATACACCAAATTACCAGTTGGGCTGGCAGATCAGGATCCTTCTTTATATATATATTTTTGTTCCATGGTGTACTAGTCATCATGGAAGAAGTACCATTTTTTAATATACCTAAACCCATTTAGGTATCCCCTCTTAGGGGAGTCAGCTGAGTACTTCCTAAATCCATATTGGTACCTCGAAGACAGCAACACTTTCTACGAAGTGTGCTAGGAGCAGGCATGCCAAGAATATTATAGCATATATAATATTATACTCCAAGTGACACTTAACACAATTTGTGCCGTTCAAGTTTTCAAAGTTAGAGAAAAATCTCCTCATTACCTGCCTTCATTTGCTGCAGCAAACAAACAAACAAACCAAAATCTTGGCCAAGCTAATCCAAACAAAAGTGTTGCTACAGCAACCTTACCAAACCAAAGTCTCCAACCTCCACCTGCCAAGTTCTGAGTGACCTAACGGTCGTTTTAAAATACTCACACCAAAGAAGATCTCAGTCAGGAGCGGCCAACACCTGGAGGGTCAGATCGGGAAAACCGGAAAATACGTTGGTCTGCAAAGACAAAGGGTCTCCTCATGCAGGGTACCTCCTCAGTAGATTCCTGTCTTCTGTCAAGACCACTCCCTTGGATAGCCGCTTCTCCGATGAGGTCCACGTCGGGCGCCAATTTGTAGAAGAAAAAACCTTTCTAGGGGTTCACTGATGCACCTGGTCCTTAAACCAACAAAGAAGAGATTGGCACGGAAGCTGGAATATCAAAATAACAACTTTATTAACCTCACATGAGGAAAAATGTGTCAATACAGTACCCGCAGGCCACTGTATGAGACAGTCTAAGTAGTACAAACACTCTGCATCTTTTATGCCCAGTTTATAGCTGAGTTAGCATGTAGACTCAAAAGAGGCGGTACAAGTGTGCACATGAATAGCTAGTTACATATAAGGATACATAAGAATTGCTTAGTCAACAGAGTGGAGGGCTTACAATATTGCTAATATTATTTAAAATAGCCTGACAGTTACTCTAAGAGCAGGTGCATTCTACCAGCTAGACCATTCTGAGCATGTGCAGTGCTCTGGCTCAGTACTGAAGGAGTTAATTATAGTTCCTGACTCAAATGAAATACAAGAGCAGGCAACAGTGAAGAGGGAGAAAGCACATGGCGAGCACATGGCTAACTAAAATGGCTGCCAAAAACAAAATGGCTTCAGCTGATGCTAACAGCCATTTCAGCTAGTTTTCCACTGATCGAGAACTCCCTGAACACGGTACTCCCAAAAAAAAACATCCGGAAGAATTCCAGATCTAATAAACACGAATGGTACTCTCCTAAGCTTCGCCTCCTGAAACAACACGCGAAAAACTAGAGCGGATATGGAGGAAAGACTTTGCACCTAATAAGAAAGTAGCTTACAGGGAAGCCATAGCAACTTACAAGGCTGAAATAAAAACAGCCCAGGCCTCTTTTTACGAGGAAAAAATCTCACAATCAGCTAACTCGCCCAGAGATTCCTTTTTTATCATCAAAAAACTTCTCAAACTCCCCGATCCTCCGGTGGCACCTGACCTCTCGGGACAGCGCTGCAATGAATTAGCAGATTTTTCTTCACCAAAGTTCAAAACATCCTGAAGCATATTTCCCCCAGACACCACGCCCACACCAAAACTTGAGAATCCAGAACAGCACGAGAATATGCCCCTCCTGGACACCTTTGCACCCATCACCCAGGAATCACTCCTACCCATTCTATCCTCTGTCAAGAGCGGGTCCCCACTAGACCCGGCTCCACTCAACATCCTCAAACGGGCTGTACCTACAATCGTTCCACCCATCACTAACCTGATTAATGCCTCATTAACATCGGGCTTAGTCCCTTCTGAATGGAAAAGAGCAATGGTCAAGGCACTTTTGAAAAAACCCCATCTTGATCCTGCCGACTCGGCAATTACCGATCCATCTCGCTTCTCCCTGGCATTAGCAAACTAGTGGAGAAACATGTTAACATCCAACTCGCGGCTTTCCTTGAACTCCATGGCCATCTCCACCCCTCACAAACAGGCTTCCGGCCCCACCAAGGCACCGAAACAGCCCTACTAGCGGTCGTGGAAACTTCAAGAAAGATCCTCGCCCAGGGAGGGTCGGCCGCTATAATTCTCCTCGACCTAAGCGCAGCCTTTGACACATTGAACCACCGCACCTTGGTTCACCGCCTCAAAAAGGTGGGACTGTCGGGAACATCCCTTTCATGGCTTCAATCATTCCTCGAAAACCGTCTTTTTCAGGTATTCGAAGATGATACCTCATCTAAATCCTTTCCTTTACAGTGTAGAGTTCCTCAGGGCTCATCTCTGAGCCCCACTCTTTTTAATGTATATATGGCCCCGTTGGCGGATACTGTATCCCCCTTCGGTGTCCATATAGTTACATATGCTGATGACACCCAGCTGGTTGTAGCACTGAACCAGGCCAAGCAGTCACCCACAGATCTCCACTCCTGCCTTAAGGAAGTCACCAACTGGATGAGCTTATCACATCTAAAGCTCAATGGTGATAAAACCGAGCTGATGGTTCTCGGCAACCAGCTTAGTTTCAAATCTAACACCATGTGGCCAGCCAGTATGGGCCCGGCTCCCATCCCAAAACCTGAAATAAAGAGCCTAGGAATCTGGCTGGACCAGGAACTCTCTTTCAAGACCCAAGCGAGAAAGACTGCCGCCGTATGCTATGGCCTTCTCAGAACAATCCGGAAAGTTCTTCCCTTGCTCCCCGGTCAATCTAGAAATCTCCTGATCCAGGCCTTGATCCTGTCCAGATTAGATCTTGGCAACTCTTTCTATCTGGGTGCCCCGAAGTCAGTAACCACCAAGTTGCAGGTTGTTCAGAATTCGGCAGCCAGACTGCTCACAGGAACCAGCAACCGCTCCTCAGCCAAACCCGCCCTTCGCTCCCTCCACTGGCTCCTGGTTCAGGAGAGAATCCACTTCAAGGCCCTATGTATCACTCATAAACCTCTGAAGGGGAATGGCCCACCCCTCACCAAGGCCCTAGTCAGACCTTATAAGGCCCCCAGAAGTCTCCGTTCCAACGAGCTCCATCTGGCTGAGTTTCCAAGAATTATGAGGTCCAGATCAGGCGGTCGCCTCTTTTCATATAACTCATCCAAGCTTTGGAATTCCCTACCTCTCTCCATTCGTAAGGAACCCAACCACCTGGCCTTCCGGAAACAACTGAAGACCTGGCTTTTCCCATAGGGACCTTCCCCTTCCTCCTCAGTCCTGCTACATCGCTGGGATGCCTCCGGGTAGCCATGCGCTATATAAAAATCCATTAATTAATTCACTGCTTGGGCCCTCTACAAGAGGCCTGGGAGTCGGACGTGGGCCTGCTCAAGGATGATGACTGGGCCGAAGCCTTACAGAGCCCCAGAGAAATAGCCATTCGGGCAAGCTTTAGGCTTGTCCAGCTCCGTATTCTTCACAGATCATATGCCTCACGCATGGTTCACGTACGCATGGGTAAATGTACGACGGATGAGTGTGTTCGGGGTTGTGGCGAATCTGAGTCCTTCTTTCATATCTTGTGGGCCTGCCCCAAAATCCAAAGATACTGGGAGGGTATTACCCGAGTGATGACGGAGGTGGTGGGAGAGAATGTCCCGCTAGAGCCGAGGTGGCATATCCTGGGAGTCACGGGAGATACGAACTGGCCGCAATGGGCTAAGACCTGGTTGGCCCTGGCAGGAGGGATGGCCAAGAGAAACATCGCTCAGGCGTGGGGGGCAGCGACGACCCCCACACTGGAAGCCTGGGAAAAAGATTTGGATTGGTGTCAGGGTGCGGAACGGGTGATATACCAGAGTCGGGGCTGCCCACATAAAGGTGAAAAGATATGGGGGGCGTGGGCGCAATATAGAGACCAGTGGACAGTGCCACTGGGGGCGCGCTAGCAATTGCCAAGAGGCGAGATGTTTCTATGTCCATAGATTGCACGGATAATATTAGCTAGTAAGTGTTAAAGATGTTTGCCATGTTCTGGGATGCCTGTAGTAATGTTTATGCTGTATTACTAACATGTAATTGACGACGACCTGAAGCTTGTTTTTATGTTCAATAAAAAGATTTAAAAAAAACTTCAGCAGTAAAACAGTGGAGACTACTCTGTCTCCATTGCCTACATACACCTCAAACAGCCCGACAGAGTAAGGGCCTTTGGAGGTTTGGGCATGTGTTTGCCAACTCTGTTTAGAATGGCCAAACACATGCCCAGTTTTTGCTTTCACATACTGCCATACAAAATGAGACGATATGTGAAAGCAAAAACCTTTAAATGACCCCCACACCATGGGAGAAAACCTCAATGTTGAGGAAGTCATTTTCAAAAATAAAATCCCGCTTTGGCTTTTTGTTTTATAAAAAAAAATTGTTTTAAAAGTTTGACGTACGGCTCCATCAAATTGACAAAACGTCCATTAAAGCTTTCCAGCAATCTTTCAATGCATTTACCTGAACAGCTGTGATGGCAGTATCTGGAAATACAAGAGATGTCCGCTGCCCATCAGACAACTCTGTATTTGGCAGGCGGAGTACCCTTGCCATGAAGGGAGCAAAGTACTACACAATGGTGACCATGCATGCTCCGTCCGCCAAACTCAAAATCAAGCTCTTAGTAACAGACATTCCAGGCAAAAATAATACTGATTCCACTAACCATTATACTACATGGAGTAACCCACTTTATCTTGAAAAAAATGGGAGCATTTACCACTAATCTAAAATAAATTCACTGGCTCTCTCTGCCAACTCTCTTCCACTTTAAAATCTTCTGTTTACATATCTAGGCCTTCCACTCAAATAATCTAGACTACGTAGAAAATAAACTTACTATCTAAAAAGACAGCCTCTTAGCCCAATGTTTCATACTGGCCAGACTTGAAATCCATACTTTTCACATAGAACACGTCAAAAGAAGGTCCTGCTTGTTCACTGTCATCTTCGTGTAACCTTTTTTCGGCTTTCTGCCCCTCTGGCCATCACTACCTGACTCTGTTTCTCACTAATTTTTAACCCCACCTTCATTTCATACCATTTTACTAAACTGTTCTCTTCTTGTTATCTGGTTCAACCAAGGTGTGTCTCTCTTACCCACTTATGCTTCCTAAAGTACTTTGCTACGTGCTTACATCTTATGTTATTTAACTCTTTTACTGGCTGACTTAATTGACCTTCCCATATTCTCATGCAATTGTGCCATCCTGCGCTGACTAGTGTCACTCCTACATTGCTGTGTAATTTACCTGTTGTTGAGTTCTCTTACAAGTGGAACTGTTCACTATTAACATACTCAAGTGGCTGCTCCCTTTCTCCTCCTTTCTCTCTTTGTATTGTTCTCCTGTTGCTGTTATTGTGAATTTTATTTATAATTCTGGATTTGCATATATTTAATATTCTCATGTACATCTGCATGCTTGCCTTACAGCACACGTCTTAGGCAATATTTCTGCCATATGGAATAAAAATGTAATAAATAAATGTACCCCCAGCCTGTGGAATAGCCTCCTCCTAGCTTGCTTCCTATCTGCATTGCTTCAAGAAGGTCTGCAATACCCAACTCTTCAAACATTTCCCCTCACATATGAACTAATCTATCTTTTTCTTTTGCCCTCATCCATCCCTCTCTTTCTCTTCAAAGAGAGGTTACTTTCCTGTTCTTAAAAAAAAAAAACAATCTAGACTTGTTTCTGTGATCACACACGTAGGACACATATTTCTGTTGCTACATACTGCACTTGACTTCACCCTCGAAGTTACGTTTGTACTATATGAATCATTCCAATACAATTAAATACATATTTAAACCTTTTCATGTTTTTGTTTTAGCTGAGGTAGCATGAGAATTGGTGAAGGAAGGAATGGTGATCAGTCTACCTTATATCTTATACCTTATATGAACAGGCCAGGAGGCATTGATGCATTAAGCTATGTAGGGATTGAGCCTATAAGGTTTACATACTGTCTACAGGAACATATGCATGATTTTGTGAAACTGCAGCTCAAGACATCATCATTCATTGATAGGCACAGAGTGAGGGTCCTCATCTCTGAGTAAGTAGCTGGTTGGGGTTGGAGTCAAAGATTCAGGGGCCGATTCCGATCTCGGTCGGAGGCGCACCCAATACCATTCGGTCGGGAAAAAAGCCATGCGAAAGCCAGTTTCCCGACCGATCCGTACAGCACACCGAACGAGCAAGTACGATGCGCACAACAGCAAAAATTCCGGCCGAGCCGTACTCACCCAAACCAGGTCCTGTTCTCCGACCGAGGCGAATCCGGAAACGCCGAATCGAGTCGCACGGAAGGGAAAATGCAGCCCCGTCCGGCCGGACAAGTACGATGCGCTTTCCGTACGCGCCGAACCCGTCGCTACGCACGGCACGTCAAAGCATCCGGGAGAGGCGCACATAAGCTCCGAATCGCGCCACAACACGATCCACGGCTACGAGACGAACACAGCACAGACGAGGACGACGCGAAGCGACGAGGACGAAGCGAAGCGACGAGGACGAAGCCAAGCGACGAGGACGACGCGAAGCAACGAGAAGGACGAACGACACGAACCAACCATGAATCCCTTCGTCCCGATCATACCAATATTCTACATCTACTACCGGAACAGGCACGGACGCGTACGGCGCAGAAGGTAAGTCAGACACCAACCACAAAACACATACAACACGTACACGACACATCACACACATACACTGGGAATCTGAATATACTTGCAACAGCAGCACCATAGGGGCGGGATGCCCATCACCAATGCCACATATGCACACAGGGGCCTGAATGCGCGCCACCACCCCAACCCAGGGGGGCTGGATGCCAACCACCCTCAACCAGGGGGGCAGGATGCCTACCACTACTACCACCCTCACCCAGGGGGGCAGGATGCCTACCACTACTACCACCCTTAGCCAGGGTGGCAGGATGCCTACCACTACTACCACCCTTAGCCAGGGGGCAGGATGCCTACCACTACTACCACCCTTAGCCAGGGGGCAGGATGCCCACCACTACTACCACCCTTAGCCAGGGGGGCTGGATGCCTACCACTACTACCACCCTTAGCCAGGGGGCAGGATGCCCACCACTACTACCACCCTCACCCAGGGGGGCTGGATGCCTACCACTACTACCACCCTCACCCAGGGGTGGCAGGATGCCTACCACTACTACCACCCTTAGCCAGGGTGGCAGGATGCCTACCACTACTACCACCCTTAGCCAGGGGGCAGGATGCCCACCACTACTACCACCCTTAGCCAGGGGGCTGGATGCCTACCACTACTACCACCCTTAGCCAGGGGGCAGGATGCCCACCACTACTACCACCCTCACCCAGGGGGGCTGGATGCCTACCACTACTACCACCCTCACCCAGGGGTGGCAGGATGCCTACCACTACTACCACCCTTAGCCAGGGTGGCAGGATGCCTACCACTACTACCACCCTTAGCCAGGGGGCAGGATGCCTACCACTACTACCACCCTTAGCCAGGGGGGCTGGATGCCTACCACTACTACCACCCTTAGCCAGGGGGCAGGATGCCCACCACTACTACCACCCTCACCCAGGGGGGCTGGATGCCTACCACTACTACCACCCTTAGCCAGGGTGGCAGGATGCCTACCACTACTACCACCCTCACCCAGGGGTGGCAGGATGCCTACCACTACTACCACCCTTAGCCAGGGGGCTGGATGCCTACCACTACTACCACCCTTAGCCAGGGGGCAGGATGCCCACCACTACTACCACCCTCACCCAGGGGGGCTGGATGCCTACCACTACTACCACCCTTAGCCAGGGGGGCAGGATGCCTACCACTACTACCACCCTCACCCAGGGGGGCAGGATGCCCACCACTACTACCACCCTTAGCCAGGGTGGCAGGATGCCTACCACTACTACCACCCTTAGCCAGGGGGCAGGATGCCTACCACTACTACCACCCTTAGCCAGGGGGCAGGATGCCTACCACTACTACCACCCCAACCCAGGGGGGCTGGATGCCTACCACTACTACCACCCTTAGCCAGGGGGCAGGATGCCCACCACTACTACCACCCTCACCCACGGGGGGCAGGATGCCTACCACTACTACCACCCTTAGCCAGGGTGGCAGGATGCCTACCACTACTACCACCCTTAGCCAGGGGGCAGGATGCCTACCACTACTACCACCCCAACCCAGGGGCGGCTGGATGCCTACCACTACTACCACCCTTAGCCAGGGGGGCTGGATGCCTACCACTACTACCACCCTTAGCCAGGGGGCAGGATGCCCACCACTACTACCACCCTCACCCAGGGGGGCTGGATGCCTACCACTACTACCACCCTCACCCAGGGGTGGCAGGATGCCTACCACTACTACCACCCTCACCCAGGGGTGGCAGGATGCCTACCACTACTACCACCCTTAGCCAGGGGGGCAGGATGCCTACCACTACTACCACCCCAACCCAGGGGCGGCTGGATGCCTACCACTACTACCACCCTTAGCCAGGGGGGCTGGATGCCTACCACTACTACCACCCTTAGCCAGGGGGCAGGATGCCCACCACTACTACCACCCTCACCCAGGGGGGCTGGATGCCTACCACTACTACCACCCTCACCCAGGGGTGGCAGGATGCCTACCACTACTACCACCCTTAGCCAGGGTGGCAGGATGCCTACCACTACTACCACCCTTAGCCAGGGGGCAGGATGCCTACCACTACTACCACCCTTAGCCAGGGGGCAGGATGCCCACCACTACTACCACCCTCACCCAGGGGGGCTGGATGCCTACCACTACTACCACCCTCACCCAGGGGGGCAGGATGCCTACCACTACTACCACCCTCACCCAGGGGGGCAGGATGCCTACCACTACTACCACCCTTAGCCAGGGGGCTGGATGCCTACCACTACTACCACCCTCACCCAGGGGGGCAGGATGCCTACCACTACTACCACCCTTAGCCAGGGGGCTGGATGCCTACCACTACTACCACCCCAACCCAGGGGGGCTGGATGCCTACCACTACTACCACCCTTAGCCAGGGGGCAGGATGCCCACCACTACTACCACCCTCACCCACGGGGGGCAGGATGCCTACCACTACTACCACCCTTAGCCAGGGTGGCAGGATGCCTACCACTACTACCACCCTTAGCCAGGGGGCAGGATGCCTACCACTACTACCACCCCAACCCAGGGGGGCTGGATGCCTACCACTACTACCACCCTTAGCCAGGGGGCTGGATGCCTACCACTACTACCACCCTTAGCCAGGGGGGCAGGATGCCTACCACTACTACCACCCCAACCCAGGGGGGCTGGATGCCTACCACTACTACCACCCTTAGCCAGGGGGGCTGGATGCCTACCACTACTACCACCCTTAGCCAGGGGGGCTGGATGCCTACCACTACTACCACCCCCACTCATAGGATGGACAATGCATGACACAACAAGCACACCACAACCTAGGGAATGCAAGATTAAGACATCCCCCACCACCATGACAAGCGTGTGTAGGCTGTGTCAAATGCCTACAACACCGAACATGACTTTCAACATACAATGTGACCCCCTAGCACATGTGCCACACATATATGTGTGTGGCACCCACAATGCAAGCAGCCCATGACCATTGTGGCAATGGGGCCTAAACCCCCATCATCACAGTGACCAAAAGGTAAGTGTGGGGTCCATAGCTGAAGCACATTTTGACCATTGTGGCAATGGGGTCTAAACCCCCATCATCACAGTGACCAAAAGGCAAGTGTGGGGTCCATAGCTGAAGCACATTTTGACCATTGTGGCAATGGGGTCTACACCCTCATCATCACAGTGACCAAAAGGTAATTGTTGACAAAGAAAGAGCTGCAACTGCCAAACTGCATGGATCATTCCTGCTCACAGAACCAAAAACTCATCTGTGGCAAAGTAGTGTATGTGTCCCATTGCAACATAAATTGGGGGAGCCAAATACTGCAGTGCAAATGAAACATTCCTTTGGCCATGTGCAGACAAACAACACCCATGGGGGCTGAGACCGTCAACAGTCATCAATGACACAATGACAGAAGTGACCATCAGAATGCAGAACCACATATTTGCACCAATGGGCACACAAATGCAGATACCCTGTGGAGACAGCAGATGTGAGGTGAACAGATACCATACCATGGCAGCAATGGGACACACAAACCATGATCACTGTGCTGACCGATGACCTAGGAGTCCCAGGGACAGCAGGGGAAACACACCAAACAACATACAGCCAATGGCACACCCAAGATATGCCAATGCAGTGGTGCAGATGCACAAACACAAACAGGCAGACCAACACTGTCATCATACACAGCAGGTGAGGGGTGGGGGTGCCAGTGTCCCCAGGCAACCACACAACACATGAGGAGAGCTGAATACCAATCATACAGATGTGCATACACTGCCACACTAAGGTAACTCATGGATCCAAATCCCCTATGTGGGCAAGCAGGCATTGTCAGGTGAGAGGGAGCACAAAACACACATGTCACACAGGCACGTAGGAACAACAACTGACACAGCAAGTCACAGACACACCACAGCACCACCCCCAGGGCCCCCACAATGTGGTGACCCTGGGCTGAATAAAAATACCACTGTGATGACAAAGCTAAATGTCGTTCACACTATGAACCACAGTCAGGTGTCCTGAGCAACAAACTACCATCACACCTACACAAGCACAAATCAATCAGCATGGCCAGTAAGCCAAGGCCAACATGGAGGCAGGGGCCTAGCCGGGCAACAACTCTCATCTGCACACACTCAACACCACACCCCTCGACCTCCAACAATGTGCAGCAGTGAAGTACACATGCACTGGTGACATTGCACATGCACCCATGACTATTCCAGGGTGGTGGGTGGGAACCAAGGTGTAGAAACACATCACACATGGACACTCAACAAGACTCCTGAATGTCTGACACACTGCACACTACGCTGTACATGGACATGACGGCAATACCACACCGACCAATGGGATCCCAGCCACAGTCACACACCAATGAAGAAGCCAAGGTCACCCACAAAGAACACACATAGACAACTTCCAACATTGCAGCTCTGACCCTGAGGAGTGGCAGCAGTCACACACACAACATGTCACAATCACTGAAAGATAACACAAACTGGAAATCACATGACAGGGGCAAACAACAAGTGCCAAGGGGAAACCTGACTGTGACCCATCTGCGTCTGCACACAAACTCAGCCCTGACAGCAAACACACCTATGGGTGACACCCTGATGACCAGTAATGTGCCATGCACCCACATCACAGAGAACACAGGGAGAAGACTTTGGGGGAACATAGCTCAAGTCAGCAAGCATCACAAACAGGTACAACACTAGGGATCACAGCATGCGCAGATGAATGGAAGTGAACACACAGACATGCACATACAACACACACCTTGGGTGCAGGCAATGTCACACGTGTACACACTGCCATGAGGGGACTCCACTCCTGTGTGAGGAAAGCTGTGCCATATGTTGCCTCAGTAGGGCCCCATCATGTCAGCTGAGCACTTGGTCACACAATCAACAATTAGCACCAAATGAGGGCTCCCATCACATCAGCCTGGTCATGGATGTGCCAACGGAATCATCAGCACAGATCCAACACACTTGTATAGCAATGTTGCACTGACTACACGGATGAGTCCCTCCCCATTGATGCCCAAACCTGCATGTCCACTGGAGATGGCAACACGGTCAGGGAAGTAGACAAATGCAACGATGGCAGGCACAACAGATGTGCAGGGGTGGAAGCCACAGATATGAAATTGCCAATGTAAGTAGGAAACCCATTGCCAAATACTGAACACATGACACCCTCAGATGCTGCTATTGATGACATGGATACACCACATGATAGGACACATTCCCCCTGGACCACATGGGTTCCTGCACAGTAACACTTCATAATCATGAGACCAGATATCACCATCACTGCAGCAAGGGCATGGTTAGCTGCACCAACAACATGTACATCTGAAGCATGAGCACTAGAGAAAAGAAAGTTGCTTTATTCAGCATATGTGTTGAGGCCAAACGAAGTCCTGAAAAAAGAGCAAAGGCCAATGGCCAGTCCATTGTCAAAGTTCAAACAGGGTGACACTGGCAGATGTCACCCTACGCATGCCTGCACAATACCAGGGACAATCCACTAGGAGGGGCAACCGGGGGGCAGGCCAGGCACCGCAGGGACAGGATCAGGGCTCACCAGGGGGAGTCAGGGAAGGGGTGGTGGGTGCAGGAGAGCCACTGACAACTGCAGTGGAGGTGTCTGACATGGTGTGTGCCGGCACAACTGGGGGGCATGACACAGATGTCGTGGGTGCCGGCACAACTGCAGTGGACCCTGCAGATGGGGTGGACAGGTCCGCCACTGCAGTGCCCAAGTCAGACAGGGCGGTAGTGGACTCCACTGCAGTGCCTACCTCCAGGGGAGGAGAATGGGGAACAGGCAAGGTGGGTTGGACAGAGGGGGGACACCCTCACCACATCAGTGGCACAGACAAGCGCAGCGGGGGTGTGGTGCTGGGAGAGCAAGTGGCAGGGGGAGAAGGCCGGAGCATCTTGGGGATGGTATATCTGTGGGTGGGGGAACCTGGGGCAGGGTGTGGTGGGGGCACCTGTGCAGTGGGGGCCTGAGGGATGGAGGACGGAGACCTTGTGCCTGAGCTGCAGGGTGGTGGCGGGGTCTTGCTCTTAGCACTCCGGGGGGACTTGCGGGTGGGGGCCTCAGTCCGTCTGCGCCTGGGGGAGGGTGTCCGGGGGCGAGGGGCACTCTGCTCCGTGTGGGTGGGCTTCCTCTTCCCCCGGGATGCTGGAGCAGCTTCATCGGTGGGGAAGAGGCCGAGGTCACAGAGGAAGAGCTGCTGTGACTTTGGGGTTGCAGGTGAGGCAAGGGAGGGTGCTTTGGAGGGAGAGGGAACTGAGGACTGCGCAGTGCATGTGGATGCGTGTGTGTGTTCCAGGGCCCCATCCCCTGTGAGTCTGGCTTCAGTCCCCTGAATGTGCGTGCGTGTGCGTTTTGTCATTGGCGTGTGTGTCAGTGTGCTGGATGTGTGTGTGCTGGTGTGTGCCTGTGCCAGTGTGTGTGTGCCTGGGATGGGTAAGGTGCTGGGGAGTGTGGATGGAGCAGAGGCAGGAGGGGTGAGGGACCGTTTGAGGAGGGACACTGCTGCCGTCAGGGAGGAGTCCATGGACCTATTGCCCCTCTGTAGGTCAGACATGCCCGATGAGATGCCCTCCATGAACGACACCAGCTGAGTCAACAGCGCGGTGTGCGCATGGAGGACACTCAGCATGGCTGTCTGCCCTACATGGAGCTGGCGAAGGAGGTACACAGACTCCTCACTCAGGGCAGCAGGGGACACAGGGGCAGGGGTGCGGTGCCTGGCCCAAAGGAGACACGCTCCCGGACATGGGAGCCTCCACGGACCTGGGGAATGGGAGCCGATGGGAGGGCGGTGGTGGTGCTGGTGGTGGCGGGGACAGCAACACTAGCTGGGGTGTGGTGGCTGCTGACACCCGCCTCCACAAGGGAGTCATCCTCCGAGTTGCTCTGGTCCTCAGCTGAGGTGGATGCTGCTGAGGACTCCTCGGTGTGGCTCCCCTCGCCCTCCGTGCCACTGGGTCCCTCCGACCACTCCTCGGCTGCTGACCCAGTCTGGCTCTCTGGCTCCTCCTGGTCCGTGGAGCTGTCCCCTTCCGTGGCCGTGGATGTATCTGCAAACAATGGGGAAACAGACAGACATCAGTCACCTGCACCAAACGCACACACCACTGTGAGCACAGCACATTACAGAGCAAGCCCTGGCATCATTAGTTGTACATTGCTAAAAGTGCCCTAATTGAACAGGAGAAGTCAATTGTCAGTCTGATGCCAAGCATGGCACTCACATCCCACATGGCCTTGCACCCATCTGTCTGGTGTCTGTTGGATTGCAACACCCCAGTGTTGACACATGCACCAAGTACACAGTAGTTGGACAGTGCAGAGGACACGGTGTGGACACATCACAGCTCTTGCCACTGAGTCAGTACAGGTTCACGGATGTAAGGGATGCCCAGAGTCAAATAGGAAATGCATGTGATGCATTCCAGCGACAGACACCATGATGCACCCATGTCCTGATAGCCAGCGCCACTATGGTGTGCATGTAGCACATGTCACTCCCCTGCAGGATCACCAATCAGTAGACACATGCCATGGCGGAGGCATGACTGCAAAGTCATACATCACTGTCTCAGTGATGTATGACTTTGCAGCCAGACAACAACACTCTGCACTGTGTCACAATAGTAGGTCATGGGGAATGCAAGTCCTGGAGCTGCACAAGTGCACATGTACATCCCCCCACAACACATCCTCTTAACCCTCATCTGTCCAGGTCATACCTATTGGACATATGGGAGACCTGTGACACTACCCTCTGAACCTGAGCCCCTCACACTCTGCTGTGCATGGGGAACAGCTGCCTGAACTTCACATTTACATGCCCCAGTCTGCATGGGCAGCTGATCAGACACCTATGTGTCACACAAGTATCGTCTCCTATGGTCACATCTCCAGTGGCATGCTGAGCCCCTACCAAGAAACTCCACAGCAGTCCTGGCGACTAATCCACAGCACACTGACACAGAGGCAGACACCTGAGGGGTCAAATCACTGTGCACAATGTGTCCTCTGATACACGGGAGTGGGAGTACAGAGTGTATTGTATGGCCTGGAGTAGGCATGACTGTCCAGCCCCACATGAATGAGGGATGAGCCCTGGACTGTAGGCAGCTGGCTAAGTATGTGTGACACACGTCATATACATACTCCTGGGGCCCAAACATTGTTCCCACCCGCAGCATGGGTGTGTGCCAGGTACCCCAGCCACATGTGGTGGATCAGCTCAGCAATTGGACCACAGATCAAAGTAACACGCTGAATACATGTCAGAATACAGGCATTGTGTAAGCAATGGACCCACCCATGATGCCCACCACAGAGTCAGGGAAACAGATGCTGTCTCCCACCTTGAGTCAAGCAAACTGCAAGGACACAGTCCTAAGTGACAGAATTCCCTGCATGTAAGGGCCACACCTGGGTATCAGATGAGGAGTGGGCAGTGCACAATAGAGGGACATGGCTCCTGGACAACATGACTGCTGTACTGTGGCAGTTCAACCTGGCCCGAGGAGGGCACATAACATGTTAGACAGAGTACACAGTGCAGTCTTTGACTCACCCCCTCCTTGCTGCTCTCTGGCCTTCAGCTGCCCATCCAGGTCTGGAAAGACCACCGCCAGGATCCTGAGCATGTGGGGGTCAGGGTCCGTGTTCCGCCCCTCCTGCGAGGAGGCGACAGCTTCAGCTGGACCCGTGCAATCCTCCGGGTCCAGCCCCGAAGGTCCTGCCACCTCTTTTGGCAGTTGCGGATCCGGCGCTTGTAGACCCCCACGGACCGGACAGCCCGGACGATGTCCTTCCATATCTCATGCTTCCGATGGGCAGAAGCCTGTCAGGATGACAAAGTGATAAGGCCATTATTACACATGCAACATATCCGTGCATGACACAGTTGCATATACATGTCGCAATCACAGGGGCACATGGTGTACCCAGGCAGTGCACGGCTGCCCATGGACAGTTTTCCAGAAGTCACTACATGGTATCATAGCATGGGGAGTAAAACCCTGTTCAGAAGCACTGTCACTGCACCATACCTGTCCAGTGCAAGTCACTACACACTATGGGGGGTGACAACTACTCAGTGAGCCTGCTAGCCAGTGGTGTGCTGACTCTCAGCCTTGCTAGTCAGACAAAATGCACATTCAGAAAGGCAGTGCACAGAACACTCACCTGCTCCCCTGGTGTCCCATACAGCTTGCTGTACTGTGGAAGTAGGCTGTCCAGCAGGGCCTGGTTCTCTTCAAGGCTGAAGGCTGGGGCTCTCTCCACAGTACGTGCCATTGCAGGGTCCAGAGGGGCAGAGACAGCAGCAGTGCAGTGGCAGATGTCGTCCTGGAGCATGTAGTGCAGGCAAGTGGGCTCTCAGGGGAACATGCAGCAATATATATGTGCTGGAGAGGCAGATACTGTCCCTTGTGTCCAAAGTGATAGGTCCAAGTCGTTTGCATCTTCTGAATCTGGCCAATCCATGGAATAGCAGCACCAAAACACGCCCACAGCATCCTTCAAAATTTCAACTTCATGACATACATGATTTTGCAACATTGTTGTGGGTGACCAACTGATTTTCCAGCAACCGACTCGTTCGAATATTCGAAAACGCGTCCGTTGCCAGGCAAGCCCATTGTCAATGGGTGCGCACCGATCGGTCCATTGAGGTACAACGCGCACAGGGGTACAACGCGTACCCGCACACATTGAATGCAATGGGCCGGCCGGAGGCACCGATCGGTCCATTGCAGTACAACGCGCACAGGGGTACAACGCGTACCCGCACACATTGAATGCAATGGGCCGGCCGGAGGCACCGATCGGTCCATTGCAGTACAACGCGCACAGGGGTACAACGCGTACCCGCACACATTGAATGCAATGGGCCGGCCGGAGGCACCGATCGGTCCATTGCAGTACAACGCGCACAGGGGTACAACGCGTACCCGCACACATTGAAAGCAATGGGCCGGCCGGAGGCACCGATCGGTCCATTGCAGTACAACGCGCACAGGGGTACAACGCGTACCCGCACACATTGAAAGCAATGGGCCGGCCGGAGGCACCGATCGGTCCATTGCTGTTCAACGCATCACTGTACATGTGACTGGCATATGTCAGCATGCCTGTCTCAGATGGACATATGCCAGCCACAGATAGCTCCCAGGGAGTGAGGGGCACACCTACATCACGACAGCCTGTCCAAACCTTATCATAAGGCATGTAAGGCTGCATTTCCTATTGTGTGTATGTTGGTGTACATGTTGTCCTGTGGGTGTCACCTGTGGGCAGCCACCCCCAGGCTGTGCACGTGTTAATGGGGACAGGATCCTGGGTGTTACGTGTACGTGACCACTGTGATGTGCAACTGTTCATATCTGTGCATGTGCCATGGTCACATTTCACAGTGGTGTTTGTGTATGTCATGTCACATACCCCGTGAGTCCCATGTGGGACGGTATGTTTGAGCCAGGGTGTCCCAGTGGCACAATAGTGATGGCCCTCCACAGTCTTTGTGCATGTAGTGTTTACAATGTCTCTGATTTCATGTGCACAATGGGAGACAGTCTCCACATCCACGTTGTGTGTGCATGGACTCTGATGTTGTGCGTGTGTGTCACAGACGTCCATGGCTCTCCTGCCATGGCAAGTGTGGCCACTACCTGTGGGGGTCATGTTTGTTTTGTTGTGGTGTACACATGATACTCCAGGTGATGCCAGTGTCCATGTGGCATTACAGGGTCCCTGGGAATGTGCCTGTCGTTGAGCTGTGGTGCCTGGGGCACATCTGTCCTCACATGTCACTGGGGGGTGACTGTGACACAGCATCATGATATCCAATGGGCCAACCTGGGACAAATTGATGCCACCTGTAGGACCGTGTTGACAGATGTTGGCCATGTATGTACCATACATGTCGTTCCGGTACTGCACACTTCATGTAGTTGTGCCTCATGATGATGTATGTTGGGATCTTGAGTGTGTTCAATGCCGCATATGTGGGGTGACTGACGATCTTGCTTACTTCTCCTCTGCACTGCAGGGCTCCTGCTGTCCATCGGCCATTCCCAGACCTGGCAACGATGGTGGAACGGGACAGCATCCGACGGTACCGCTTCACCAGGCAGCTGATTGAGGATTTGGCAGTGCAGTTGTCCCCACATTTGCAGCCTGGCCGGCCGTATCCTACAGCGCTGACCCCCAAGGTGAAGGTGATGGCAGCCCTACACTTCTTTGCCACCGGTACCTTCCAACATACTGTGGCGTCTGCTGGTGGGATGTCACAGACCATGTTCAGCCGTGTGCTCCGCGATTTCTTGGCGGCAATGTTGCTCTTCCTGAACCGGTACATCTATTTCCCTAGACTGCGACGACTCACTGACGTGAAGAGTGACTTTTATGCCCTGGGGAGGATGCCGCATGTCATTGGCTCCATTGATGGGACACATGTGGCTTTGGTACCACCACAGGCCCAGGAGCAGGCCTACAGGAACCGCAAGCACTACCACTCGGTCAATGCACTGGTGGTGTGTCTTGCAGACATGACCATCACACACGTGTGTGCCCGTTTCCCTGGTTCAGCACACGATGCCTTTGTGATGAGGAGTAGTCGCATCCCCAGGTTGATGGCACAGATGCAGAACCAGCGTGCCTGGCTTGTCGGTGTGTACTGACTTTGTGCCATTGTGTGTGATCTGATCTGTAGTATTCCGCCCACTTTTCCAAGTCAGCTGATGTGCACTTGTCTGTCCGTAGGTGACTCGGGATACCCCAACATGCCGTGGTTGCTGACACCCCTCAGGAACCCTGTGACACCTGCCCAGATGCGCTACAATGAGGCACATGGTCGGACCAGGAGAGTGATTGAGCGGACCTTTGGTCTCCTGAAGAGCCGCTTCCGCTGCCTGGACAAGACCGGAGGGTCCCTCCCATATGCCCCTGCGAAAGTGTGCAAGATTATCATCGTCTGCTGCATGCTCCACAACCTGGCAGTGCGGAAGGAGTTGCCTCTCATCCAGGATGACGATGACCAACATCCGCCACCTGTGGAGGATCCTGGCCTGGACCACGATGCCAGTGACGATGATGATGATGATGGTGATGGTGATGTCCGCACACAGCTCATCACCAACTTCTTTAGCTGAATGTGAGTATCCTGAGGTGTCATGTCAATGATGTGAGTTGGCATGATGTGTGGGTGGTGCTCTGGTGCTGTTGGAGTGTGTCCATGGGCTACTTGACTGGATGTGTGTTGCGATGTGTGGTGACAGGTGGGCTGTACTCCCCAACAGTGTTGACATGCTAACTTGGTTCTGGGTGGGTATCTTGTAACATGTATTGTGCATGAGTTTTGCTGTTCTGTCCTGTACTCCATTGCTTTTGACTGTGTGTCATTTCTGTCCTTCACAGGGTACTTTCAGATTCGTTTGGTCAACTGTGTCCACCGACAACGTGATTGCACATCCAGGCTGGTAGCTGTTGTGTCCCTACAGGTGATGTGCGCCACACCCATGGACTTCCTTCTGTCTACAGTTGTTGACTGTGTGCCCGCTACCAGGTGGGGTTACCTTGCATCTGTAGTGGTTACGGCATGTTGCTACTGTGTAATAAACCTGTGCTTCACTTAGTGATGTGCGTTGTCTGTGGTCACACATTTGACTGCCATTTGCTTACTGCACCTGTGGGCTACTTGACTACAACTGGGAATGGGTGTGGTGTCTGTGCATTGCACCGTCTTCCCTGGCAACATCAGTGTAGGCAATGAGTCAGATGGCCTAGGTGTGTATGTGTTGTGTAGCCCTGGTGGTGTGTCTCCCTCATATGTGTCACGTTGCCTGTACTCACATGCCTGTGTTGTCCTTGCTGTTGCAGTTCGCATACACAGTGTAATTTTGTTGTTCATCATCCCCATAACAGTACCCACGTTGGAATCACGACAGAGGCAAGTATGGTGTATTATTGTGTTTATTGTGATACATCTGTGATAATAGTGCATAGGATGGATTGTGCTGTACATGAATCTTGCAATCCCAAGTTCCTAGATGAATAGAAAGTCCAGGTAGACAGGATCCCCAGTATCGGGGCCACAGTTGTCTGACACATTGTTCCAACTTGTACTCCCCATGCAATGTGTGGGAGTAGTGTTGCCATCAACAGGGTGAACAGTCTGTGCACAAAGGCGAAAATCCAGAACAGGTTCAGGCTTCCTGGGAGTTGCGCTTGGCCATCAGCCTCTCACTTTCCCCTCCTCGGACGACCCCTCTTCTTGGGGGGGGGCCCTCAAGTGCAGGCTGCTGCGGTGCAGGGGACTCTCCGCCAGAGTCCTCCTCCCTCCCTGTGGCAGTTGCAGTTTGTTCGGTACCAGATGTTGTTGGCACACAGGGAGGTGTGGACTGGTTGCTGTTCATCTGGCGGAGGCATTGTAAAATGTCCCTGTGCACCGCCGTCATCTCATGTAGTACATCCCACTTGGACTCCACGCGGGTCATGTGGGAGTCCACACGTGACATGTGGGAGTCCACACGTGACATGTGTGACTCCACATGGGACATGTGGGAGTCCAAGCGGGCATGATGGGCAGCCTGCTGCTGTTTGATGTCTCTGAGGAGCCCCACTACCTGGCTGAGCTCTCCGGTGCTGGACTGGTACGCATCAGCTATGCGTACCAGTTGTGGGTCTTCATGCACACCAGCAACGTCTGCAAGCAGCGACCTCTGTCTCCCACCCCTCCCACCACCCCTGCTGACATGTGCAGTGTGTGCAGTTGCACGCACAGATAACCCTGGTCCACCTTGGGGGTTGGTGGTGGTGGTGGTGTCCATGGCCCCAGGTTGGTCCAGGGTCACTGCGCTGGTGTTGTTCCTTATTCTGTCCATGTCGGCAGGGATGGTATTCGTGGTGACAGTCGTTGGAGGGGTGGGTGCAGGGGGTGCAGCTGGTGGACCTGCTGGTGCTGCAGCTGGTGGTCCTGCTGGTGCAGCATGTTGACTTGCACCGGATGTGCCAGGTTGTTCTTCATCGTCCGAGGAGGACAGAGGCTGTACGACGCCAGTGAGCTCGGCATCCTCTTGAGCCTGGGACTGGGACTCCTCAGCGTCTGCTGCTGTGTCCCTATCATCACCTGTTTTTGGGAGACACAAACAATGTATGTCATGTTTCTGCAGGCATCAGTGGTTGACACACCTGACAGTTGTGACTGTGCCTCGGGGTGCGGGCCTGTACATTGTATTGTCCTAAGTCGTCACAGTCAGGGGTTGATATTGGTGTGGCACATTGTCCTGCATTATTTGGGCATTTCTATGTATTCTCTGGGGTGTGAACATGGTCTGCATTGATTGTGTTTGGTTGACAGCCAGACCTCCTTCCCACCCACCCACCCACCCAGTCAGTTATCCCACCATGGAACGTGCTTGCATTGCAGGGAGTGTAAGTTGTCTCTCAGGATGTCAGTCAGAGGTGTCCTGCTGTTTGTTGGTGCACAGTTGGCAGCAGGGCCTTGTGCTCCCCGCAGCAGTAGCCAGTGTCAGCCATCTTGTGAGTCCTTCTCCACTCCCTGTGATGTGAGCATGGTTCAGGGTGGTGTTGATGGGCCAGTTGTGAGGCTGAGCAATGTCTGTGACTACGACTCCCATCATGCTATTGCCTCCACCCCCTTCCCAGCATGCCCATGCTTCCTTCCTTTTGACTCTGCTTCCCTGTGGGGTGGGCTGGCTGTGCTGACAGGATGGCTGGGAGTGTTGTCCTGGCAGTTGTTTGGCTAAGAGTCCCAAGAGTGTCCCTGTGCTTCACACAACATAACCCAGGGTGGTGGTGCTTTGTGGGATCTTGTGTTAGGATGGAGGGCATTGCATTCTACCAGGTGGGTACTGTGGAGTTTGTGTTGGGGGGGGGGGTGTGAGGGGAGGTGCTGGTGACTATGGTCAGTGCTGCAAGTCCCCCTTCCCACCCAGCCAGCCGGATATCCCACCATGGAACGTGCTTGCATTGCAGGGAGTGTAAGTTGTCTCTCAGGATGTCAGTCAGTGGTGTCCTGCTGTTTGTTGGTGCACAGTTGGCAGCAGGGCCTTGTGCTCCCCACAGCAGTAGCCAGTGTCAGCCATCTTGTGAGTCCTTCTCCACTCCCTGTGATGTGAGCATGGTTCAGGGTGGTGTTGATGGGCCAGTTGTGAGGCTGAGCAATGTCTGTGACTACGACTCCCATCATGCTATTGCCTCCACCCCCTTCCCAGCATGCCCATGCTTCCTTCCTTTTGACTCTGCTTCCCTGTGGGGTGGGCTGGCTGTGCTGACAGGATGGCTGGGAGTGTTGTCCTGGCAGTTGTTTGGCTAAGAGTCCCAAGAGTGTCCCTGTGCTTCACACAACATAACCCAGGGTGGTGGTGCTTTGTGGGATCTTGTGTTAGGATGGAGGGCATTGCATTCTACCAGGTGGGTACTGTGGAGTTTGTGTTGGGGGGGGGTGTGAGGGGAGGTGCTGGTGACTATGGTCAGTGCTGCAAGTCCCCCTTCCCACCCAGCCAGCCGGATATCCCACCATGGAACGTGCTTGCATTGCAGGGAGTGGAAGTTGTCTCTCAGGATGTCAGTCAGTGGTGTCCTGCTGTTGGTTGATGTGCAGTTCCCAGCATGCCCTTGTGCTCCCCACGACACAGCAACAGTGTCAGACATCTTTGATGGGCCTTTCTACTCTCTGTGGGATGTGCATGCGTGAGTGTGAGCTTGCTGGGCCATGTGGTGGGGGATGTAGAGCTGTGACTACGACTCCCATCATGCTATTGCCTCCACCCCCTTCCCAGCATGCCCATGCTTCCTTCCTTTTGACTCTGCTTCCCTGTGGGGTGGGCTGGCTGTGCTGACAGGATGGCTGGGAGTGTTGTCCTGGCAGTTGTTTGGCTAAGAGTCCCAAGAGTGTCCCTGTGCTTCACACAACATAACCCAGGGTGGTGGTGCTTTGTGGGATCTTGTGTTAGGATGGAGGGCATTGCATTCTACCAGGTGGGTACTGTGGAGTTTGTGTTGGGGGGGGGGGTGAGGGGAGGTGCTGGTGACTATGGTCAGTGCTGCAAGTCCCCCTTCCCACCCAGCCAGCCGGATATCCCACCATGGAACGTGCTTGCATTGCAGGGAGTGTAAGTTGTCTCTCAGGATGTCAGTCAGTGGTGTCCTGCTGTTTGTTGGTGCACAGTTGGCAGCAGGGCCTTGTGCTCCCCACAGCAGTAGCCAGTGTCAGCCATCTTGTGAGTCCTTCTCCACTCCCTGTGATGTGAGCATGGTTCAGGGTGGTGTTGATGGGACAGTTGTGAGGCTGAGCAATGTCTGTGACTACGACTCCCATCATGCTATTGCCTCCACCCCCTTCCCAGCATGCCCATGCTTCCTTCCTTTTGACTCTGCTTCCCTGTGGGGTGGGCTGGCTGTGCTGACAGGATGGCTGGGAGTGTTGTCCTGGCAGTTGTTTGGCTAAGAGTCCCAAGAGTGTCCCTGTGCTTCACACAACATAACCCAGGGTGGTGGTGCTTTGTGGGATCTTGTGTTAGGATGGAGGGCATTGCATTCTACCAGGTGGGTACTGTGGAGTTTGTGTTGGGGGGGGTGTGAGGGGAGGTGCTGGTGACTATGGTCAGTGCTGCAAGTCCCCCTTCCCACCCAGCCAGCCAGCCAGATATCCCACCATGGAACGTGCTTGCATTGCAGGGAGTGTAAGTTGTCTCTCAGGATGTCAGTCAGTGGTGTCCTGCTGTTTGTTGGTGCACAGTTGGCAGCAGAGCCTTGTGCTCCCCACAGCAGTAGCCAGTGTCAGCCATCTTGTGAGTCCTTCTCCACTCCCTGTGATGTGAGCATGGTTCAGGGTGGTGTTGATGGGACAGTTGTGGGGGGGGGGCAATATGTGTGAGTGCGACTCCCATGATGCTATTGGCTACACTGACTTGGCCAGCATACACAGAATTCCTTCCTTTGAGTGGTCTTCACTGTGTGTTGGTGTTGTTGTGGTGGCTACATGTGTGGATGTGTGTGTTAGTTCTATTTGTGCCACTGCCTAGCTGTAGTTGTGGTTGTGTTTGTACATGTGTTGGCACAGTTGGATGTGACTTTTTTGATGGCATGTGTTGTGTTTATCTGACTGACATACACATTTTGGGATGATTCTGTTCTAGTTGCTGTGTAATTGCTATGAGTGCATGGTTTGACTCTCCCCTTGACAGTGATGTGTGTGTTTTGTGGCAGTTTATTGTGTACATTTGTTGTGTACTCACCAGGCTCTGGGATGTCCTCTAGTCCATATACGCTCACTGGCGGAAGGATGGCCCGCACCTTCTCCTCCCAGGGCCTGAGGTATACTGGCTTGGCAGGAGGGCCACTGCCGGTGTATTGGCTCAGGTGGTAGTCTTTCTTGAGCAGCTCCCGGACCCTCCTGCGCACGTCATACCACCTGTTCTGGATGTCGGTCTTTGTGCGCCGACATGGTGATTGGGCGTTCACCCTGTTGATGATCCTCTCCCACATCTTGGTTTTCTGCGACATGGGGGTCTGTTGGACCAGAGTGCCAAACAGCTGTGGCTCCACCCTGAGGATCTCGTCTACCATGACTTCCAATTCACTATCTAGGAACTTGGGATTCTTCTTGGGGGGCATGGTGATGGGTGGTGATAGTGGGTGCTGTGTGTGTTGGTGTGCAGGTGAGGGTGTGTGGGTGTGTGTTGTGCTGGGTGTATGTGAGGTAGGTATTTGTTGGTGTGCTGCTGGTGTGTGGCTTGTGTGAGGGATGAGCTGTGGGTGTGTGGTTGCTTTCTCTTGGGTGCTGGCAGTGGAATGGCATTTGCAAAGGCTCATGGTAGTGATTTGTGTCCTTTATATAGGTGGAGTTGTTGGTGTGTCTTTGTTCTCTGTCCCCACCCCCCCAGTATTTATTGGCTTGGTAATTGCTTGTTTGGCCTTTTTTGGTTGATTTTTCCTTTGTGCTGTTTGTGTATGTTGGAAACGTTCTTGTGACCGAGTCGGACCCTGCATTGGTCTCGTACGGTGTTTTCCGTTTCGTTCACGCTGTGTTTGTGCAGTTTTGTATGCTGCGTACGCGTCGGTCGCGGTGTATTGTGTTGCTTCGGCTCGGTTTTGTATGCGTGTCGGTCGTACGGCTTGTCCTCCGTCCGACTCGGTCGTGTTTTCGCGCCTTGCATCGTACTTTGCAGGTTGGAGTTGGCGGGTACGATTCGGTCGGATTTGTTCCGGGTGCGTGTCGGTCGGTTGGATTCGCGTGTTTTTCCGGCCGGATTGCTATTTTCCGAGCGGGTCGGTCGGTCGGCTTGGTTTCCTGACGTGTCGGTCGGATTTATCGCGGCTTGCATCGTACTTGGCGTGTCGGGCGCCACTGGTACGTGTCGGTCGGTATTTTTTCCGGATCCGAGTCGGTCGGTGCTTTTTCCGGCCCGAATCGGAATCGACCCCTCAGTGTCCCAAAATCTTTCAGAAAGATGCCACATGATTCACTACGCTAATTGTCCAAAGGACTATAGATTTACATCTTCAAATCTGCAATCCACATCCCGTGCATACACAGCAAGGACCTTGCTTCCTACTTGTTGGAAAACAAGGCATTATCTGTGAGGCCTGCACAATCAACATGTCTACATTTGTCCTTCACTGGGAACCAAACACCCATTGTAATGCTTGACTCTCAGAGGTTAGTGTTGCAGAGCAGTCTAAAGCTTACTCAAGGGAGGTGTTGTGCGCTAGTTATCGCCATTTACAGGTACGCAAAAATAACACTCAATAATTGATTGTCCAGTCTGTACTTTGCTTTATAAAAAGGAAGAGTACATTTATTACACTCACACACTACTCAATACTATGCATTAATTTACAAATATACATTAGCTGTTGGAAATACCTTTGGACATTGCATAACATTCCCACCCCTCCCGCAGGGCGGGGGTCTAGTACCACCACTCCCATGTATGCACATCATCTTGCCCCCAAATGCAGTGAGTTAACCATAACCGGGAGCGAGGGCCCTTCCCTCTGGCACCATCCCGGGGGCGGCCCTCCCAAGTATCACAACCAACAAGCATTTATAATCGGTACACCTGCCATAGTGACACATAATCCTGACTGAGCATCTCATACTGACCATACAGTATGCACCCCTACATCACAGTGGTTGACAGTCTGGGTTGTTCTTCAAATAACCCAGTAGCAAGAATACATGTTTAGGCATCATTTAGAATGACAGTACTTATCATATCTGGTAACAGGTATAATGCAAGTCAAACACAGCCCCTACAAGGCATCACAGTTATAATCACATAATTCAGCATTTACAACCAGGCACCCTAGCAGGAATGCCTAGCAGCATCATTCCAATTCACTTATCAATTCACATATCACATGTGACTTCCCGTCCCCAAAAGAACAAACATCATGTAAATGCACCACTGTACAATTTCGCCTTTCCACCTATAGAGGGTATCACTTCAGTAACCATCTATGTTTAACTTTGCACACTTCAGTGCAGTTCTAGCTGCAGAACAAAAGTTCTAGCGTTGGATTAGGTTTACAAACCCTGGATGACCCTTGAGGGGTTCTTTCTTTTAAGTCCCCCAGAGAATGAGGGTAGGGACTTTCCATCTTCGTGCTGTGGGGAGTCTGCATGCTCCTGCAGCTCCCCCTACACCTTTTGCAACAAAGGCAGGAGACCCCCCTCCTCTGGGGGCCACCTCGTGCCCAAGAACACGCAGCAATCCCCATGCGCACTTCGTGTGCAGAGCGCGCATATCAGAGCAGCGGCACTCCCGCTGCTCCGGGGAGATCCGCGCTGTTCTGACTGGTTGCCTCACACCGCATCCGACCTTTGTTGGGGGCCCGGTCCCAACCGGACCCCTTCCATGCAGGTGAGATTGATTGCAGCTCGGGGAGCCCACCCCCGGCTGCTCCTGCTGGCTCCCCGTCTGGCCAGCATCCTCGCATGCTGCAGAAGGAGCCGGCGCTTCTATTCTGGTCCTGCGGGCAGACACGCAGGCTGCTCCAGGACCAGCGGGACCTCGGGGGAGTGCGTCGGTACTCCCCCCCCCCCTTCCTCCTGCTATGGGGGATTGCAGCGGCACACCCTTCTCCTCTCTGCTTTATCGGGCCCGAGTTGGGGGTCCCGGGCCCCCAGGAGGTATTCACAGGGAGCGCAACGGCGCTCTCCGGCTTTGGCTTTCCTCACGGCGGGGGAGTGCAACGGCACTCCCCCCTCCTTACTGCAGTGACTGGGGCCCGGAGTTGGGGTCCCGGCCCCAGAATTCTTCACGGGGAGAGCGCCGGCACTCCCTGACTTCCTCTTCGTCGGGGGCCAAGGTAGGCTCCTGGCACTGCCTGGGCACCTTCATGGGGAGCACAACAGTGCTCCCCGACTTTACATTGTGGGGGGCCCAGGGGTAGCCTGGGCCCATGGGCACCTTTCCGGGGGCGTGACGGTGCTCCCCGGCAGCTCCTACTTCTGGGGGCAGCCCCTGGGACCTGACCCACACCGGGGGCACATCCAAGACCGGCGGCGGAGCCCCACGCGCTTTGTCGTGAGTTAGCCCAGAGGTCAAAGGTCACCTACCTTCTGGGGGGCATATCTCAGCCCCCCTGCGGCTGATTTTCACAATCTTGGACTCTTCTCGCTCCGGGTGGCCAGCCCTAGCCACCTGGAGCACTTTTCGCTGCCCTCCTGGCCTCCAAGAGGGTGAACTCAGCAGGAAGCTGTCTTCACTGGCTCCCTGCACCACCCTTTCACGTGGTTCTCCTTCTGGGCCTCTCTTGTCATTGCGCAGAGGCCCAGGCTTCTCCTCACTGTCCCTGGACTCCCTCCAAGGCACAGTCCAGAGTCCTGGGACAGTCAGGGGGTTCCTCCTTCTAACTGCCACTGGCACCAGCCTTCCTCAGCAGGACCACACCCCAGAGAGAGCTCCTCTTCCTGTGCAAGACCTTTTAAAAGAATTTGGAGGGGGCTGGCAGGAAGGCCCTTCTGCCCTATCCTGCAGTGGCACATCACCTCTCTGCCCCTGCTCCCTCCTTCCTGCACAGGCCTCTGGGATACTTCAAAATGGCATCGTCCAGAGGTCTCATGCCAAATGGTCTCTGAAAAGCCCCCTTTTCCTCTTGCTGCCTTCATGGCCCGGGCCCGGAGCAGGCCTGGTGCCTGGCACTGGGTGACAGCTGCTGATGGATAACCTGCAGCTTCACCCCCATCCCTCCCTCTTGGAGAGAAGACCTTCGCCCTTGCAATGCTTGCTGCGAAGGGCTAGGCCTCTGATGCTACAGCTTGGGGAGGAAGGTAATTAATCCAGCCAGGCAGAGTCACACCCAGCCAGGCTCTGGTTATGAGCTGAGTCAGAGGAATATGACATTTCTGGATGACCCATAAGCAGTTCAGATATGGCTTTGGACTCAACAGAATACTTCTTTTTAAACAACTTAGTGTACTTTGGTGCATGTCTGGAATTTGTAGGTCCTGGGGAAGTGAAACTACCCCATGTGGTCCCCATCTTCATATAAGAGTAATGTAGTGTTCCTACAGTGAAAACAGTAGAGGACACTGACTTTCTCTTACATTTGTCTCCCCACGTTATAAAGCCTATTCCATGTCACCTCCCAACTCTGCATAATTCCTGCCACACCATTCTATCTGTACCTGCTCCTAGGCTGTGCACGACAGGATCTCCCCTGCGCAGCCATTACACGGGTACAACCGCGTATCCACACATGTCTACATGTAACCAGTCCGGTGCCCCTTACCCCGGCTGCAGCGCAGCAGCCTTCTCTCACAAGGGGGACACCTGTGCAAGCCACATGCAGTCAGTTTCATCATGAGTTCACTGTGGATGAGTCCCAGCTTATGAGGCTCTCCCACAGTAAAAGCTCAAAAATTAAGTGTTCAAAAGCGAAATATCCGGGCGGCTCAGATGGTCAGACCCACCTTCTAACACATGCTGCGCCCAGCTGATTCCTACGGGGAACAAATAGCCACTATGCATGGATGCTCTTCCCCTAGTCAGCAATAACCAGTTATAAGGGGCTCTGACTAGACCCCCCTACTCACCAGTTATCAGCTCAGACCAACTTCTCCCTCCAGCCCGTTACAGGGATCCCAGACTCCCCTAAGAACCCTCCTGGCTCTAGGTTAGATACCTCTAGGTCACTTATGGTCTACATGGACTGAGTCTAACTAAGCCTTCCCTTGCCCTTGGTCACTCACCACTATGCCTACCACCTCTCTGGACAAGGGTACAATGCTTCAGCACCGATGCGGTCACCTGGGATAGGTCTAAACCTCATCCCCTGGGTCACTAGTTGGTCCCCTTCTGGAGATTATTCCACCTAGTACCCTCTTTCTCTTGGTCCTAGCACCCTAAAGATGCAATGGGGCGGAGCCCCACGCACTTCGTCGTGAGTCAGCCCAGAGGTCAAAGGTCACCTACCTTCTGGGGGGCATATCTCAGCCCCCCTGCGGCTGATTTTCACAATCTTGGCCTCTTCTCACTCCGGCTGGCCAGCCGTAGCCACCTGGAGCACTTTTCACCACCCTCCTGGCCTCCAAGAGGGTGAACTCATCAGGAAGCTGTCTTCACTGGCTCCCTGCGCCAGCCTTTCACCTGGTTCTCCTTCTGGGCCTCTCTTGTCATTGCGCAGAGGCACAGGCTTCTCCTCACTGGCCCTGGACTCCCTCCAAGGCACAGTCCAGAGTCCTGGGACAGTCAGGGTGTTCCTCCTTCTAACTGCCCATGGCACCAGGCTCCAGCACCAGCCTTCCTCAGCAGGACCACACCCCAGAGAGAGTTCCTCTTCCTGTGCAAGACCTTTTAAAAGAATTTGGAGGGGGCTGGCAGGAAGGCCCTTCTGCCCTATCCTGCAGTGGCACATCACCTCTCTGCCCCTGCTCCCTCCTTCCTGCACAGGCATCTGGGATACTTCAAAATGGCGTCGTCCAGGAGTCTCATGCCAATTGGTCTCTGAAAAGCCCCCTTCTCCCCTTGCTGCCTTCATGGCCCGGGCCCGGGCCCGGAGCAGGCCTGGTGCCTGGCACTGGGTGACAGCTGCTGATGGATAACCTGCAGCTTCACCCCATCCCTCCCTCTTGGAGAGAAGACCTTCGCCCTTGCAATGCTTGCAGTGAAGGGCCAGGCCTCTGATGCTACAGCTTGGGGAGGAAGGTAATTAATCCAGCCTGGCAGAGTCACACCCAGCCAGGCTCTGGTTATGAGCTGAGTCAGAGGAATATGACATTTCTGAATGACCCATAAGCAGTTCAGATATGGCTTTGGACTCAGCAGAATACTTCTTTTTACACAACTTACAGTGTACTTTGGTGCATGTCTGGAATTTGTAGGCCCTAGGTAAGTGAAACTACCCCATGTGGTCCCCATCTTCATATTAGAGTAATGTAGTGTTCCCACAGTGAAAACAGTAGAGGACACTGACTTTCTCTTACATATGTCTCCCCACGTTATAAAGCCTATTCCATGTCACCACCCAACTCTGCATAATTCCTGCCACACCATTCTATCTGTACCTGCTCCTGGGCTGTGCACGACAGAATCTCCCCCACGCAGCCCTTACACGGGTACACACGTGTGTCCACACATGTCTACATGTAACCAGTCCGGTGCCCCTTACCCCGGCTGCAGCGCAGCAGCCTTCTCTCACAAGGGGACACCGGTGCAATCCACATGCAGTCGGTTTCATCATGAGTTCACTGTGGGTGAGTCCCAGCTTATGAGGCTCTCCTACAGTAAAAGCTCAAATATTAGGTGTTCAAAAGTGAAATATCCGGGTGGCTCAGATGGTCAGACCCACCTTCTAACACACGCCATGCCCAGCTGATTCCTACGGGGAAGAAATAGCCACTATTCATGGATGCTCTTCCCTAGTCAGCGATAACCAGTTATAAGGGGCTCTGACTAGACCCCCCTACTCACCAGTTATCAACTCAGACCACCTACTCCTTCCAGCCCATTACAGGGAGTCTAACTAAGCCTACCCTTGCCCTTGGTCACTCAACCCTATGCCTGCCACCTCTTTGGACAAGGGTACAGTGCCTCAGTACCATTGCGGTCACCTGGGATAGGTCTAAACCTCATCCCCTGGGTCACTAGCTGGTCACCCTTCTGGAGATTATTCCACCCAGTACCCTCTTTCTCTTGGTCCTTGCACCCTAAAGATGCAACGTCTCTGGCCCTTACCCTCTGCCTGTAGCTGGGGTGATTGAGCTGCCACCACCCTTTCGGGACGACTGTCTTCCCTAAAGAAAGCACAGCCCACTTGTGCTTTTCCCTTACAGAGAAGCACCTTTGGCCCCTGGCCTGAGTCCCTGATAGGACCTCAGATCAGCCTCATCAGTCATCACCACACTGGCAGTGCCAGGGAGGAACACTGAGGGTGCCTCGTCAGACATCCTACAGATCATTCCCCCCGTTGGTAGCTTCCCACGGAAACTATCCCGGGAACTTAGACCCCTTCCTTGTTCTCCGCTGTGAGAACAGGGTCTATCCACCCTCTCCTCCGAGAGATGCGCTTTCCTCCCAGAGTACCATTAGAGAACATGTGAACCCTGAGTCAGCTACACCCAGGCACACCTCTCAGAGCCCACCTTGGTCTCCCTGCAGCGCCTTGGGAGACCGTCCAGGGACCTTCATGATCCCTGGGTCACCTGTACCACCACCGTCTGAAGCGCAGGGTCCCTTCACTTAAGATAGGCCCCACCTGTCTTCAGGGTGGTACTACCCGGCAGAAGTAAACCTCCTGCATCGAGCTAGGGGAACACCCCCATGCGATGGGAGTACAGAAGCTACAATGTCTTTTTAAAGGATTTTGACTAACTGGAAGTCCAAAAATGTAGTGTACCTTATCCTATACCCTTGTGGCCTATGATATATTGGTGAAACAGGGAGGGAATTTCGCACAAGATATAGTGATCACAAGTCGGCCATCAGAACCAAAAAAATGCAAGCCCCCATGGTACAACATTGCTACGAGAACAAACATACTGAGAACGACCATAAATGGCTTATTTTAGAGAAAGTAAGAGCAAGACCTGGATGCCCTGTTCCGGTAGTACGTAAAGAAAGGGAAACATATTGGATCTTTTCTCTGAATACGGTAAAAGATGGACTGAATGAAGAGATAAGTTGGGATATTACATTAGAGTCGATCTGTGTTCTTAAATTGCTGAATAGATTCTCTCTTCACTACAGATCCCCCTATAGTCCATCCTTTCTTTACTCCATCAAATAGGACCTCCATTCCATCAGATAGGGCCTCTGTTTCATTTGTGGCCGATGTAGCTTTATATATATGACTAAATTTGTGTTTCATTATCAGTCTGTTTCTGCTTCTAGTTATGGGTACTACATAGTGTTATATGTTGCACACTGATTTGGAAAGATGGGTCACTTTATTAGCTCATTAGAAGTATGCTCTTTTCTACACCTGGACTACCCTACCACAGTTGACAACTACACCAATAGGGGTTGCCACACCTAGTATTTTCAGTCAGTTTCTATTCAGTTGTTTCTTCTTCTGCATATTATATACTAATTTTTAGCTACATTTGTAAGCGCAAATATACATAGATCTGTGTGACCATTGACAAGATTTTGATATATTTTACTGATTTGATGGAGGGACTCCATATCGGTAGTTTTGTACATCATAGGTTGTTTTGCATATTATAGGATAGCATCTGTTACCTTTTTGACGCCATTTTCATCTACTTACCTGGTAGTGGCTGAGATATTACCAAAACCTAGTATTAAGGATTCTCCCATTGGCGTGAGCACTTCTCTTCAGTTTAAGGTGCTCACATATATATGATTCCTTGTAATAGTATTTTTCGCCACACTACAAGATGGTGCCTATTGCTTTTGCCTATTTACAACATTATGATATATTTTATTGAGGCATTCTATATTGGCAGTGTAGCACATCTTTGGCTTTTTTTTTCACACACTATGGGAGAATATTTGTTATCTTTGGCGCCATTGTGAATTGATTTACGTAACACATTGCTATCCTTATAGCGGTCGAGATATTTACAACATTTAGCACTAGGATTCTATCATTGATGACAGTGCCTTTTTGTAGTCCATGGTGCTAACATACATATGATTCATTTTTCCTTTTCAATAACATGAGTCACCATACAGGTGTATTTCTGAATACATAGCAAAACCAAAGGGGATGATGGATGGAGTGTTGAACATTGCAAGCACTGACCCCCCAGTCAACTGAACTGGGTTTAATCCATCATCATTCTTTAGCTCATTCCGCCACCCCAGTTCAGACATGGACATATGCAAATCAGTCTGACCCTGTGCCTCATGGGAACAGTCCAGCACGAACTGCCAAGCCATGTCTTCCCTGGACCGGAAACAAGCATCCTGGGACCGGTTTCTGGCTTACAGCCGTCATCAGCCAGGCTATCTTGAATCCAGTAGCAAAAAGAGCAAGGGACCCACGTCTGGGCATACCATGCCAACTTAGGGCAAACATAGCAAAACCAAAGGGGATGATGGACGGAGTGTTGAACATTGCAAGCACTCACCCCCAGTCAACTGATCTGGGTTTAATCCATCATCATTCTTTAGCTCACTCCGCCACCCCAGTTCAGACATGGCCATATGCAAATCAGTCTGACCCTGTGCCTCATGGGAACAGTCCAGCCCGAACTGCCAAGCCATGTCTTCCCTGGACCCGAAAAAGCATCCTGGGACCGGTTTCTGGCTTACAGCCTTCATCAGCCAGGCTATCTTGAATCCAGTGGCAAAGTGAGCAAGGGAACCCCGTCTGGGCATACCCTGCCAACTTAGGGCGAACATAGCAAAACCAAAGGGGATGATGGACGGAGTGTTGAACATTGCAAGCACTCACCCCCAGTCAACTGATCTGGGTTTAATCCATCATCATTCTTTAGCTCACTCCACCACCCCAGTTCAGCCATGTCCATCATCCCCTTTGGTTTTGCTATGTTCGCCCTTGCTCACTTTGCCACAATGATGATGGATTAAACCCAGATCAGTTGACTGGGGGTGAGTGCTTGCAATGTTCAACACTCCGTCCATCATCCCCTTTGGTTTTGCTATGTTCGCCCTAAGTTGGCAGGGTATGCCCAGACGTGGGACCCTTGCTCACTTTGCCACTGGATTCAAGATAGCCTGGCTGATGACAGCTGTAAGCCAGAAACCGGTCCCAGGATGCTTGTTTCCGGTCCAGGGAAGACATGGCTTGGCAGTTCGGGCTGGACTGTTCCCATGAGGCACAGGGTCAGACTGATTTGCATATGGCCATGTCTGAACTGGGGTGGTGGAGTGAGCTAAAGAATGATGATGGATTAAACCCAGATCAGTTGACTGGGGTGAGTGCTTGCAATGCTCAACACGCCGTCCATCATCCCCTTTGGTTTTGCTATGTTCGCCCTAAGTTGGCAGGGTATGCCCAGACGTGGGTCCCTTGCTCACTTTGCCACTGGATTCAAGATAGCCTGGCTGATGACGGCTGTAAGCCAGAAACTGGTCCCAGGATGCTTGTTTCCGGTCCAGGGAAGACATGGCTTGGCAGTTCGGGCTGGACTGTTCCCATGAGGCACAGGGTCAGACTGATTTGCATATGGCCATGTCTGAACTGGGGTGGCGGAGTGAGCTAAAGAATGATGATGGATTAAACCCAGATCAGTTGACTGGGGGTGAGTGCTTGCAATGTTCAACACTCCGTCCATCACCCCCTTTGGTTTTGCTGTATTTCTGAATACAGACATACTCTCCAAGTTGTAGCATTTTAGTATTGCCACACTATAAGATGGCTCCTTTCATTGCCCTTCGTATAGATCTTGATACTCGTGAGTCTATAGGACGCCTATGGCGTGACGATACCGCTACTAATGGGCTTCCTTTCTGCTTCCCTCAAGAGTCCTACGTGCGGGTTACCAGACGCGGCTATAGATAGACATGAAGTAATACGAAGCAAAGGTAAGCGATAATACCATGTCAGAATGGTTTAGTGGTTCACCCGGCAGAAGTCAACCTCCTGCATCGAGCCAGAGGAACACCCCCATGCTTCCGGTCCCAGGGACCACCCCCCCCAGGACCTCTCTGACTGGTCACTGGCCAGGCATCGCCCCAGCCACCATCTCAGGTTCACAACACAAGCTCCAGAATGACATCCTGTTGCTTCCTTGGGTAACCATCTACCCTACCCTGACACCTCAGGGTTCACAACTAACCCTTCACCTGGAATCTAGGGAGTCCATCACCCCCTCTCAGATCTCCACTGGGTCAGTTACATAGCCCACCTAGAGTACCTAGGGCCTACCACTTCACACCCTAGCTCAAGAACTACCCTCCTTTGGGGCCACCCACTACCATGGGCCACCGCTGGGTTGCTCACCCTCCCCACCAGTTAACTTGGGGGGCCTGCCAGACACACAACTCTATTACACCCTCCTCCCACCATGGGAAAAGTTTCTTGGGGTCCCCCACCATGGGAACCCCTGGGGTGTTACTACTCGGGGTTAAGAAACCTCCTGCCCCACCCTTCTAATGGTTTTGGCCTGCGCCAATGGCAAGAAACATTTCAGTGGGGAAAGGACATCTGGGGCCCCTTCTGTGGAAACCCTCCCTGCCCTTAAAAAGTGCTGGAATTTCCTAGGACCCCCTACTTCTCCTGTCCCCCCAAAGTCCGATCCACCCCTACACCCCCATCGGTGATGTGGGTATCCGTTGCTGTCCCTATACCTTTTGAGAAGACACCCTCCTCATGCAGGTGTCGTGTGTGTAGTGTTAGTGTTCGAAGGGTACAATATGGCTTAGAACAATTGTATGCCATCATTTCCTGGAAAGCATCATCCCGCCATCACATTATAATCAACATAACTCATTCATATCAATACAGTTTAACATTTAAACCATAATATCTTCACATGACATATATGTGCGTGTGGCTTTCCTTTCCCATAATTTTAGTTCACATTACCAAACCTTTGAACCCTTCTCAGAGCCTTGTGTTCTATCATTTGCTCATTACTGCATAGTTAATGTGTGGCAAAACTGGACTTATCAAATGCTATAAATGCGTACCAGAATGGGATACTATGTTTCCCGCCGCTAGACACCAATGTTGGAAAACGAGGCAGTATCTGTGAGGCCTACACAAACAATATGTCTACATTTGTCCTTCACTGGGAACCAAACACCCCATTGTAGCGCTTGACTCTCAGAGGGTAGCTTTGCAGAGCAGTCTAAGGTTTACCTAAGGGAGGTGGTGTGGGCTAGTAATCGCCATGTACAGGTACGCAAAACTAACACTCAATAATTGATTGTCCAGTCTGTACTTTGCTTTATAAAAAGGAAGAGTACATTTACTACACGCACACACTACTCAATACTATGCATTAATTTACAAATATACATAAGCTGTTGGAAATACTTCTGGACATTGCATAACATTCCCACCCCTCCAGCATGTGGGGGTCTAGTACCACCACTCCCATGTATACACATCATCTTGCCCCCAAATGCAGTGAGTTAACCATAACTGGGAGCGAGGGCCATTCCCACTGGCACCATCCCAGGGGCGGCCCACCCCAGTATCACAACCAACAAGCATTTATAATCGGTACATCTGCCATAGTGACACATAATCCTGACTGAGCATCTCATACTGACCATACAGTATGCACCCCTACATCACAGTGGTTGACAGTCTGGGTTGTTCTTCAAATAACCCAGTAGCAAGAATACATGTTTAGGCATCATTTAGAATGACCGTACTTATCATATCTGGAATCAGGTATAATGTAAGTCAATCACAGCCCCTACAAGGCATCAAAGTTATAATCACAGGATTCAGCATTTACAACCAGGCACCCTAGAAGGAATGCCTAGCAGCATCATCCCAATTCACTTATCAATTCACATATCACATGTGACGTCCAGTCCCCAAAAGAACAAACATCATGTAAATGCACCACTGTGCAATTTCACATTTCTACCTCTAGGGGGTATCACTTCAGTAACCTTCCATGTTTAACCTTCCACACATCAGTGCAGTCCCAAGTTTCAGCTCCCAGCTGCAGAACAAAAGTTCCAGTGTTGGATTAGATTTACAAGCCCTGGGAGACCCTTGAGGGGTTCTTTCTTTTAAGTCCCCCAGAGACTGAGGGTAGGGACTTCCCATCTTTGTGCTGGGGGAATCTGCATGCTCCTGCAGCTCCCCTACACCTTTTTCAACAAAGGGGGGTGACCCTCTCTTCTGGGGGCCACCTCGTGCCCAAGAACATGCAGCAATCCCCATGCCTTACAAGGCATTATGGGGCGCTTCGTGTGCAGAGCGCGCATATCAGCGCAGCGGCTCTCCCGCTGGTCCGGGGAGATCAGCGCTGTTCTGACTGACGGCCTCACACCGCCTCCGACCTTCATTGGGGGTCCGGTCCCACCCAGACCCCTTCCATTCAGGTGAGACTGATTGCAGCTCGGGGAGCCCACCCCGGTTGCTCATGCGGCTCTCCGTCTGGCCAGCAACCTTGCGTTCTGCAGCGGGAGCCGGCGCTTCTATTCTGGTCTGCCGGCTCCTGCGGGCAGACACGGAGGCTGCTCCTGGACCAGCAGGACCTTGGGGGAGTGCGACGGTACTCCCCTGCCTTACTTCTGCTACGGGGGAGTGTGGCGGCACTCCCCCCTCCTCTCTGCTTCCTTGAGCCCGGAGTTGGGGGTCCCAGGCCCCAGAATTCTTCACGGGGAGCGCAACAGCGCTCCCTGACTTCACCTTCGGCGGGGCCCGGAGTTGGGGATCCCAGGCCCCTGGGATTACTTCACGGGAAGCGCGAGGGCGCTCCCCAACTTCCTCTTCATTGGGGGCCAAGGTAAGCTCCTGGCACCCCCTGGGCACCTTCACGGGGAGCGCGATGGTGCTCCCATACTTTACTTCATGGGGGACCCCTGTGGGCACCCTTCCAGGGGGCGCAACGGCGCTCCCCGCAGGTCCATCTTCTGGGGGCAGCCACCGGGACCTGACCCACCCCGGGGGCACATCCAAGTCCATTGGCAGAGCCCCACCCGCTTCGTTGTCGTCAGCTCAGAGGTCAAAGGTTGCCTACCTTCTGGGGGGCATATCTCAGACACCCGGCAGCCGATTTTTACAATCTTGGCCTCTTCTCGCTCCTGGTGGCCAGCCCTAGCCACCTGGAGCAGTTTACACCTCCCTCCTGGCCTCGAAGAGGGTGAACTCAGAAGGGAGCTGTCTTCACTGGCCAGCACCAGCCTTTCACCTGGTTCTCCTTCTGGGCCTCCCTTCTCATTTTGCAGAGGCCCAGGCTTCTCCTCACTGACCCTGGACTCCCTCCAAGGCACAGTCCAGAGTCCTGGGACAGTCAGGGAGTTCCTCCTTCCAACTGCCCATGGCGCCAGGCTCCAGCACCAGTCTTCCTCAGCAAGACCACACCCCAGAGAGAGCTCCTCTTCCTGTGCAAGACCTTTTAAAAGAATTTGGAGGGGGCTGGCAAAAAGGCCCTTCTGCCCTATCCTGCAGCAACACATCACCTCTCTGCCTCTGCTCCCTCCTTCCTGCACAGGCCTCTGGGATACTTCAAAATGGCGTCATCCAGGGGTCTCATGCCACATAGTCTCTGAAAAGTTCCCTTCCCCCTTGCTGCCTTCATGGCATGGGCCCCGAGCAGGCCTGGTGCCTGGCACCGGGTGACAGCTGCTTATGGATAACCTGCAGCTTCACCCCCATCTCTCCCTCTTGGAGAGAAGACCTTCGCCCTTGGAATGCTTGCTGTGAAGGGTTAGGCCTCTGATGCCACAGCTTGAAGAGGAAGGTAATTAATCCAGCCTGGCAGGGTCACACCCAGCCAGGCTCTGGTTATGAGCTGAGTCAGAGGATTATGGCACTTCTGGATGACCCATAAGCAGTACAGATATGGCTTTGGACTCAGCAGAATACTTCTTTTTACACAACTTACAGCGTACTTTGGTGCATGTCTGGAATTTGTAGGCCCTAGGGAAGGGAAACTACCCCATGTGGTCCCCATCTTCATAGGAGAGTAATGGAGTGTTCCTACAGTGAAAACAGTAAAGCACACTGACTTTCCCTTACATGTGTCTCCCCACATTATAAAGCCTATTCCATGTCACCATCCAACTCTGCATAATTCCTGCCACGCCATTCTATCTGTATCTGCTCCTGGGCTGCACACGACAGGAATTTCCCCTGTGCAGCCCTTACACGGGTGCACACATGTGTGCACACGTGTCTGCATGTAACCAGTCCGGTGCCGCTTACTGCGGCTGCAGCGCAGCAGCCTTCTCTCACAAGGGGTGCAATCCACAAGCAGTCTGTTTCATCATGAGTTCACTGTGGGTGAGTCCCTGCTTATGAGGCTCTCCCACAGTAAAAGCTCAAAAACTAGGTGTTCATAAAGCAAAAAATCCGGGCTGCTCAGATGGTCAAGCCCACCTTCTAACACTACTTTATTCCAGAAGAGGCCAAAGCAACAGCTTATAATTCAAACACCCCTCTCTTTCATCACACAAACATGCAGTAACGAATCATGTCTGTATCCACATATTGTGTTTTAGCTTACCATATGAACTTACAAATTAGAGTATTTTCCTTTAAATATGCTGGTTCAGCAGTGCTGATTGTACATTATATCGTTTTATATTTTGCTTTTGATTGTGGCTTGCTGTATTGTTGATGATTTTAATTAATCAAACAATACATTTCTATCTATCTATCAAAAATGAATAACTCCTCCAGCTTGAAAACCTTCTTAGAGAATGTTGACTCCCTGAGGGCACCAGAGATGATTGAAATGCATGATGTGGACAGTAACATCCCGTTTTCATTTGTGATCCTTCTAATTGTGTTCTTGAATATTGTGCTGCAACCTACAGCTTTCTTCAGGCATTCCTGTAGAACCTGTACTTACCAGCATGCCAAGAGTAAATTTTAAACTACTTTTTCCTGACCCACTTTAATTCCTATGACTAAGCCTGGGTAAACTTTTCACAAATAATTTTTTTGCAGGCACCTTAGAACTTCGACGCAAGATTTTGGTTGACTCGCGAGCCTTCGAAAACTTTTCAGGCCGCCTGGATTTTATGAAACCACCATGAGTAGTTCATCTTTACCCAGTGAGCTTGAGATTGCAGGGTCAGCAGGACATGGTACCCACAAATGTGATTCTCCTGATTAGACTAAATCTTGCACTTAATTGCTCTTTATAGCATTAGTTGTTGTACCTGTGTTTCATTTTCGCTTTTTTCTACTTTGAACTTGTTTGCACGTTTGGGAATCGCTTTAGATGACACTCTATCCTCTCTGCCTTAATGGCAGATACAGAGATATTTACCAGTATCTCATGAGCTCTCATACACTTTTCTCATTGTCTTCTCTTTTCTTACCCAAAGGTTTGGCATTTTCAACAATTTGGCTAATTTTAATTTCACCTGTTTTTTAAATTGAGACATGGCCCTATGAAGCACGCAGCCCTGACATCTCCATTTTATTACCAGAAGGATATATATTTCCATATCGCAAACACACTGCCTTCCCTGGTGCCGTGATCTTCAAACAGCAGCTTACGTGTATTCTCATTATTAACAGGGGAATCCTCTGCTAGGAATCCTGGGATTACTGTAGTTATATCGCAAACAAGATTCCATCTATTTTATTGTTTTTTTATATCCCTAGATACAGATACAATCATTGAAATCGCTTTCTTGAGAAGTTTACAATAAGCTGAAACTATCTTTATAGGACTTAAATGTGCATGTAATTAACCAAGGTGACAAGTTAAAAAAAAAAAACTTGGATATCTTTGCTTTGTTCCAAATGGTGTTTTGCGAAATAATAATACAAGTAAACAAGCCATCACTCTAAAGAAAAGCGAGGAGTCATGATCCAAGCTAAACATGCAACCTTTATCTAAACAAAGGTGGTCAGATATCCGGAAGTATACAGCTAAAGCTAAAATATCACCCTGAATCTCTCAATGTAAAGTTACCTCTGTACACAGAGCATTCTGGACCCCAGATAAGCTGCTCATGGTAAGGAATTCTAGTGTCTGCTGGAATTATCAAGAATCCAGGGGACATATGGAGCACTAGAATATTTTTTTAAGGATATCTTTCTTAATCACATCACACTAAACTTTATTACTGTATCTTTTGGGCCCTTGACCTCACCCCAAATATTCGTGTCCCTATCCTCCTTCTTCTTGACCTTCTACTGACGGTGGGTATCAAGACCATTTTGTGTGATCGAAAGAACTATAATATATTTCACTACACCTGGGGGGTCTTCAACTCTTTTACAAGAAGTGCTGATAATAACATTTACAATACTGCCTTTAAGCTCAACTCCTCTCTTTGACTGTTGTGCAATTTATATCTGAACCTGTACAAGTCCAAACCCTGTAAGGCCAATATTGAACAAGATTTAACTCTCACACTCCTACACACAACAAACGTAAACGCATTAGGATTCCCATGGCCCATAGACTCAATAATCTCCAGATACATACTCCAACTCATCATAACATGTTACATCAAGAGGTGTTGCCATTTGATGCAGGGTATTAGTTCAACAGGAAAGCTAAAAGGTAGATACGCAATAGTCAGTTTAAGGTGTAGAGGAGTTGCTTTTACATTATGTAGAATATACAGACCTAAAAACAATGATCCCTCTCTATTGCAACACTTTCTTATTGAATGACTATCCTGGAGTAATCCACTGAGTTTATGCGGAGATTTTAATGTTACCCACTGTCCTTATGTTGATACAACTAATCCAGGCAGCAGCTATCATAAAACTCAAACTTGCGCTGCATTACACCATTAGTCGTGCTCATACGGTTTGCTCGATAGTTGGCTCTTATTTTTACTTCTGGTTTTACATGTTATTCAGTGCACATAAATAATATCCAAGAATAAACATGATATCAATTTCCCAAGATTTACAGTCTTATATTTCATCCAAATAATTTTCACGCATATCCTCGGATCACAACACTCTGGCTTTAACTATCTCTAAGGAAGAGTTTGTCTGTTTATCCCATCCTCCCAGATGTACCTTTGACAGGCCTCTTTTACTTTTGCAAAGCATAGTGTGAGTATATGTCTAAGGGCCTAATTATGAGTTTGGCGGTCCTACAGTGGACGGTCCAATGGGCAATCCGCTGTAGGACCACCAAAGATGTGGTGCTGCCAGATCAGGAGCTATATCCTGGTCTGGTTGGCAGCCCATGGCGGACTGACAGAAGCGGTCTGTCAGGCTCATTGAAGAGCCTGACATGCAGACCGCCACTCTCAGAGCGCCAACTGCACATTTCTGCATGGTGTGGCATACATGTGCCCCCTGCATGCCTCTCCAGACCCAGGAGTAGGCCCCCTTTGTTGCCTCTTCACCACCCTTTTCATGGAGGCTCACAGCCAACCAAGCACTTTTGGTGTTATATTCAAGACACAAGGGATATCATTGCTAAAATTGAGAATATGCCCTTCAACCACAAACAGGAAATACTTGTCACCCTTGACATAGAAGCACTTTATAGAAACATTCCTCAGCAACAAGCACTCGAGTCAGTGGCAGCTCTCCTTGAAAGAACTCTAGGAGTTAGACCAGACAGCTTTATCTTGGAATGCTTAGATGCAGTACTCCGGAATAATTGTTTTGAATTTAGCCACAACATGTACCAACAAATCAAGAGTATCAGCATGCGGGCCGCTTGCGCCCCCAGTATAGCGAACATCTGTATGTGGGAGTATGAGGATAAACATATTTTCAATGAGATGGCACATGTTTGGAAAATGTGAAACATTGGTATAGGTTTATTGATGATATTTATTTTCTTTGTGTGGGTAGGAGAATAAACAGTCCTACAGGAATTCATCTGTTGGTTAAATCTCAGTGATAAGAACCTCAAATTCACAGCTTCTTATAGCAGAGAGAAGGTGGAATTTTTTGAAATCTGGAGTGTTGGCAAAGAAGTGTTACAAGTCAGTTTTTATAGAAAACTGACAGCAAAGAACACTATCTTACAACAAAACAGTTCCACCCTAATTGCCAAAAAGACTCTATCCCCTTTGGGGAATTTTTGAGAATTAGGCGGAGCTGCTCCAACATACGTTAATATGGCATAAATGGAGAACTATTAAAAAAAGAGATTGCTGGAGAGAGGATATCCTAAACGCCTGGTCAGGCAGGCCTATAAAAAAGCCAAATATTACATTTGTGATGTCTTGATACAGGGGCAGAACAAAAAAGAGGACAACAAGTTAGTGTGCATTGTTAACCATTCCAATCTGAACTTTAAAATAAAAATATATATAAATAAGAACTGGAAGATCCTCTATACAAATGAGGAGGATGTGAAACTAGAATGAGCTAGACTCGCCTATTGGAGAAATGCAAACCTAAGAGATAAACTGGTTCACAAAAGACAGAAACAGAAAAAACCATCACAGAGAACCATGAGTTGTCTTCCTGAGATCAATGGTAATCATCGGTGCGGAACATGTCAACCGTGTGAATCAGCACTCACCACAGAACGATGGGAGTACAGAAGCCACAATGTTTTTTTTAAAGGATTTGACTAACTGTAAGACCAGAAATGTAGTGTACCTTTTCCTATGCCCTTGTGGCCTAGGATATATTGGTGAAACAGGGAGGGAATTTCGCACAAGATATAGTGAGCACAAGTCGGCCATCAGGACCAATAAAATGCAAGCCCCCATGGTACAACATTGCTACGAGAACAAACATACTGAGAACGACCATAAATGGCTTATTTTAGAGAAAGTAAGAGCAAGACCTGGATGCCCTGTTCCAGTAGTACGTAAAGAAAGGGAAACATATTGGATCTTTTCTCTGAATACGGTAAAAGATGGACTGAATGAAGAGATAAGTTGGAATATTACATTAGAGTCAATCTGTGTTCTTAAATTGCTGAATAGATTCTCTGTTCACTACAGATCCCCCTATAGTCCATCCTTTCTTTACTCCGTCAGATAAGACCTCCATTCCATCAGATAGGACCTCTGTTTCATTTGTGGCTGATGTAGCTTTTTTTATATGACTAAATTTGTGTTTCATTATCAGTCTGTTTCCGCTTCTAGTTACGGGTACTACATAGTGTTATATGTTGCACACTGATTTGGAAAGATGGGTCACTTTATTAGCTCGTTAGAAGTATGCTCTTTTCTACACCAGGACTACCCTACCACAGTTGAAAACTACACCAATAGGGGTTGCCACACCTAGTATTTTCAGTCAGTTTCTATTCAGTTCTTTCTTCTTCTGCATATTATATACTAATTTTTAGCTACATTTGTAAGCGCAAATATACATAGATCTGTGTGACCATTGACAAGATTTTGATATATTTTACTGATTTGATGGAGGGACTCCATATTGGTAGTTTTGTACATCATTGGTAGTTTTGCATATTATAGGATAGCATCTGTTACCTTTTTGACGCAATTTTCATCTACTTACATGGTAGTGGCTGAGATATTACCAAAACCTAGTATTAAGGATTCTCCCATTTGCGTGAGCACTTCTCTTCAGTTTAAGGTGCTCACATATAAATGATTCCTTGTAATAGTTTTTTTCGCCACGCTACAAGATGGTGCCTATTGCTTTTGCCTATTTACAACATTATGATATATTTTATTGAGGCATTCTATATTGGCAGTTTAGCACATCTTTGGCTTTTTTTTTCACACACTATGGGAGAATATTTGTAATCTTTGGCACCATTGTGAATTTATTTACGTAACACGTTGCTATCCTTATAGCGGTCGAGCTATTTACAACATTTAGCACTAGGATTCTATCATTGGTGACAGTACCTTTTTGTAGTCCATGGTGCTAACATACATATGATTCATTGTTCCTTTTCAATAACATGAGTCACCATACAGGTGTATTTCTGAATACCGACATACTCTCTGAGTTGTAGCATTTTAGTATTGCCACACTATAAGATGGCACCTTTCATTGCCCTTCGAATAGATCTTGATACTCGTGAGTCTATAGGACGCCTATGGCGTGACGATACCGCTACTAATGGGCTTCCTTTCTGCTTCCCTCAAGAGTCCTCCATGCGGGTTACGAGAAGCGGCTATAGATAGACATGAAGTAATACGAAACAAAGGTAAGCGATAATACCATGTCAGGATGGTTTAGTGGTTCATTTGGATTCCTCACTAAAATTCCCACCCTGCTTAGTCTTTAGTTTTTTCTTTCCCTCTGGATACTCCAAGAGGCACCAACTACACTTACATGTGGGGTTTGTGGAGTACGAGCTGTTTTTGAGTCCGTGATTCAAATCATGTGTAGTTTCTTTTGAACTATGAACAAAAGAGGACCACAGTGTGTCACTGGCGGGACCCATGTTGCAGCTCAATAGACATAGGGGCATATGTACAAGGAGTTAACTTCACGTTAGCGGCACTTTTCTGCCGCTAATGTGGCAATATTTTTATCGCCCTATTAACAAGCTGTCGCTAACAGCCGTTAGCGACAGATTTCTGGCGATACCGGCCGTTTCCAGCATCGCCACCTATGTTAGCGATAACTATCGCTAATGATATGCAAGGTAGGCGTTCCCGTGCAAAAACGGACGCTACCCCCACTTCGCGCTATTTACAATGATCGCCCGGACCTGCGATATGTTAAAAAAACAGCTGCTAAAGCCAGTTAGCGGCTGGGACTTAAGACCAGAAAATAGCTGGTCTTAAAAATGAAGATAACACTTGGGGCCTCATGTCAGTAGGTTTTGGTGCTGGACAGCGCTGCAAGCAATGTTGCTGCGCTGCCCTGCCACAAAACTACAGGGCAGGAATGCGCACCATCAATAAGATAGTGCGCATTCCTGGGCCTCAGTCATGAAAAGTGTTGCAGCGCTGCAACAAGACAGTGTCGCAACACTTTTCACTACGCCCTTCTTGCGACTCCATAGATGCACTGTTTTCACTGGACAGGCGTACCCATATTAAAGCCCTAATTACTATCAAGAGTTGCAACAGGAGCAAACTAATCAGTATCGGTATAGATCTAGAAGGAAACAGATCACCTTTTCTGACACATACTCATCAGACTCTGAAGGGGATGGCTCCAATATATCGTATGGAGCAAAACCCAATTATAGACCCAGAGGAGGCAGACAAGCCGAACAAAATCAACATTACCAGCACCGGCCTCCTTTTTCAGGCAGACAAGGTGAAGAAAATCAAGACTACCAACAATCTCCTTTTTTAGGGAGAGGTCAAAACAGAGGCAGGACGAGATATCAGAGAACGAACCGAGGGAGTTACCATCAGATGGACCCACCACCTCCTCAACCGTACATGAGAACCAGGAACCAGCAATATTGGAGGTGAGGAGGGATAGGTTGGGTTCCTCCCCGGATGTAATCCCTATCTTTAATCTATCTAACTACCAACTTAGTGAAAATGAAGTTGAAATTTTGAGTAAGGGATTATCATTTGTCCCTAGCACCACGTGTAATACATTTTTACTAAATCAGGACATCTTCTCCTTTTTTTAGAAAAATTAGACTCAAGAAATTTTTCAGTGTAAACAACAGAGAGGAAACTGAAACTAATCAGTGAGGTTGTAAACCTAAGTCCATGTTCACCCCGACTCTAGACATGGTAGGCCCAGAAGTGGCCATCTTTGAGCAAACTGTTTTGAAGGAACTGCAAAAAGTTACCAAGTATAACTATAAAGGTAACTCAAATCTCACTAGACAAGAAGAGTTGCCACTCAAAACCTTACAAGATCTTAGAGACATTACTGTAATGCCCTGTGACAAAGGGGTGGGATAGTGGTAAAGGATACACAGGATTATACCAGCAAAATTCAAGCCATGTTAGCAGTGCCAGAACACTATAGACAAGCCAAACGCCCTAAATTAAATGTATTAGACACTCAGATAGCGACTATCACTAAAAAGGCCTTGGAAGATGGGAACATTTGCCGTAAAGAGTATGAATTTTTGAACAAGGAAGACTCCGTTATCCCAGCCCTTTATGGGGTACCTAAGACACACAAAAATACTCAGAATCCACCACTCCGTCCAATTATCTCCTCTATAAACTCTAGCACTGAACCCATTTCAAAATATGTGGATGCCTTCCTATGTCACCTTACTTCCACTTATTAATCATACATCAAGGATACAGGGGACCTTATCAATAAGATAGAAAACATCTCCTTTAGACCGGACAGGGAGATCCTAGTAACATTAGATATCGAGGCACTCTACACGAATATACCCCAGAAAAGAGCTGTAGAGTCAGTGGCATCCTTACTAAGTAGAACAACGGGGGACAGACCGGATAGGTTCATTTTAGAGTGTCTCGAACTAGTGCTATGCAATAACATTTTGAGTTCAAAAGTGATTTGTTTCAACAAATAAAGGGGACCATTATGGGAGCTTCGTGTGCTCCCAGTGTCGCGAATATCTTTATGGGAGAATTTGAGAAAAAGCACATTTTTAATGAAGTGGCACCATATTCGAAAATGTGAAAGTATGGCGTGGTTTCGTAGACGATATTTTTTTTGTCTGGGATGGAGAAGAACAATTGCTCCTGGACTTTATCTCATGGCTTAACATGAGTGATGTAAATCTTAAGTTCACAGCCAATTACAGCAGGCAACAAATAGAATTTTTGGATATAGTCATTTCAGGTGACCCAGGATCACTACAAGTTGGCTTCTTCAGCAAGCCAACGGCTAAGAATACAATCTTGAAACATGACAGTTTCCATCCCAACAGCCAAAAGGACTCCATTCCATTCGTAGAATTTCTCAGAGTCAGACGTAACTGTTCAAACATTGCAGAATATGACATACATGGGGGCCAACTTAAACAGAGACTCTTGGATAGAGGATACCCAAAACGACTAGGGAGGACATCGTTTAAGAGAGCTAGATTCTACAATCGTGAAGCTCTATTATCAGGGTCACAATGCAAGAAGACAGATAAGCTAGTGTGCGTTATTAACCATTCCCCTTTGAACTTTAAAATAAAAATAATCTTAGACAAAAATTGGAATATCCTAAATGTCAATGAAGACCATGATACCCTGGAGAGACTGATAATAGCATATCGTAGAAATGCAAACTTAAAAGACAAGCTAGTGCACACTAGGGAACCTGCTCGTAAGATCAATGCAGACAGGTCGATCACAGGTTTACCTGCGGTTAAAGGTAACCACAGATGTGGTTCCTGTGTAGCTTGTGATACTGCCATTGTCACCGAACGGTGGGAATATCTAGGTCGCCATGGTAAACTAAAAGATCAGACAAATTGCAGAAGACAAAATATAGTTTACCTCATATTGTGTCCCTGCAATCAGGGATATGTGGGGGAAACTGGCAGAGAGTTTCGCAAACGCTATTCTGAGCACAAATCAGCAATAAGGACAAAAAAGCAGACATCCCCTATGGTGCAGCATTGCCAAGATCATGCACACACGGAAAAAGATCTACGGTGGTTGATCCTGGAAAAGGTTAAAACAAAACCAGGCCAAAATGAGACCAAAACGCGCAAACAAAGAGAAACTTATTGGATATTCACCCTTAACTCTGTCAAAGAGGGTCTAAACGAGGAAATAATATGGAAGATCACCTGAATGCACAATAATGATAGCTACACCTATACGCACATTACCTTCTGAGCACCCATCAATGAGAGTAACACCAACACGCACATTATCCCCTTGCAAACGTCCTGATAGGTGCACGGTCACGCATACTTGCTTATATGTGTGTTATTGCACAACAGGGATATGAAAATAGAGTCCCCTTTGAAAATGATTCAGGGTGTCTAGTCATTATAATATGACATACGATCTTTCTTTCTCCATCAACCATTAAACCAGACGGCCCCGTGATAAATAAACAATTTAGTGGGGTATGTCAGTCGTGGATACAGCTGTATATCTGACCCGCAAATGTGGAAAAGCAATGATAGTAACTAATACAAACTGCAGGCAGGATGATAGGCTAACTCCATGTAATCATCCAACATATATAGTTCTCTTTAGTATCAGTGATATCCTAATCTAGAGACATCTTGTAGTGAGGCAGTCTGCGTTTGAGCTTTATTTCCTATAATAATTGGTACTAGAGAGACTTATCTAGGCCACCCTGATAATATCCAGATCAGAATAACAATAACGCACTATGAGACTAACTGGTATATGTCTCTTAAGTACCTAACATCTCTTTAAAAAAGGTGATTGCATAATGCTCACAACCGCGAGCTCACCCTGAGTTAGATTCATTACTAATTAGCAATGATGTGGAGCTGAGCGATAAATACATAAGAACATTATGTGCTAACATGACTAGCTAACAATGGGTACTCTGTTGGATCTCCTGATAGTACAGGCGTATTACAATTTTAGACCTCCTCGAAGATGGCGCCGATGTTTAGGCCCTTTCTGGGGCACGTGTATATAAAACAGTTCTGAACACGGGACCAGCGTGCGGACAATATTTCCTGCACCATTTGCGCTCCAGACACTAGACATCATTATAGTATGGCATCTGCATATTGCTGACAATTACGAGCTCCCTCTCAGTCCCACCCATTATTATTCAGCATTGAGTAACAGCCATGCCGAATATACATAAAACCTTCACATTATGAGTCAATAAAATGAGTAAAACATATGCACCTTGTTGGATTCTCCCACTGTATAGACTTCACATACATTTAGAGCCTCTCCAAGATGGAGCTGCCATTTAGGTAGTTTGCAGGTCATATGCAAACAAATTAACTTGGATAACATGACCAACGTGCGACTCGCATATCTGGCGGCAGCACAATGGCGTCCAATCTTCCTTTTATTTATTTATTTATTTAATGCATTTTTATATAGCGCAAACTTTAACTGAAGGTGTCAGAGCGCTGTACAATAGAACCAGTTTTCGTTACATGAGGAAAATAATACAGATTAAAACGTTACAAAAATAAACAGAAGGCAAGAAGGTAAGGTACAACCATAGAAGGCAAATACACAATATCAAACACAGCAAACTAGGATGAGGAATGTACAAGAAAATATTACAAATTTACAATGAAGGACGAACTTCCTTGAGGGGCCTGAAAATGAGTGTATTAGTTCTGAAAGTGTCTTTGGAAGAGAAGAGATTTGAGGTCAGCTTTGAAGATCCGGGTAGAGGAGGTGGCACGGAGCAATGGGGGAAGCGAGTTCCAGATTCTCACGGCGTTCCCTGAGAAGGATTGAGCCATGGATCTTTCCTTTTTGAAGGAGGGGGCTCAAGCAGATACTTTTCCGCATTCCGAGAAGGTCTAGAGCCTCCAGACATTTTCAGTTTATTCCTCAGTAAAGTGGGACGTAAGCAGCCCGGTATTCTGGCCTAAAGAACTTCAGAAGGTAAGGATAACCTCTCGCTCGAGAGGACGACCTAAAGGAGGCCCCCTGAAAATTAAATGTTATTGTATGTAGGATTGGGCCTCCTACTTCCCGCAAGTAGTGATGCAGGTAGCTGGTTTAACCATCTCACGGAAACAACCTGCTTAGAATGTGGGCAGTGGGTGTTAGCAGGCGGATATCCATGCCGCACTCTATATGTCGTATAAAGCAGCATTAATTAAACATAAAGGTGGGGAGAGTAATAGCATCCAGGACCCGCATGTTTAAATGTCACTCTGCCGCCATGAGGATACCGGAAATTCTTTTTAAGATAGATAAAAGATAAACGAGTGTGTTGCTAAAACCGAAATAAAAGATGAGGGGAAGGGAAATTGATAGTGTTCATGACTCGCAGGTTCCTAATGCGATTTAGCCTGCAAGAGGACACCATAAAACATTAGGGAAAGGAAACCAGATAGCATTTGGGAACCGATTGTCTTAATGTTGCCTTGCCTGTAAGAGGATATTATGAAACTTTTCTCTTGTCTCTCCCGTCTATTCCCCAGCAGTACAAAGTAATGGCACCCAGACTATCATCTGGACATTGTGCGCTAAGCACCTAGTCGTGCCAGGGCCAAATGTGATACAAGGAACTAAATATAAAATACTGACTAAATACACTGGAAGCTGTATTCCCTCTTAAACAAACTGACAAGGTAAAAACCCTATGTACTATGTTCATGTGCTTGAGCTTCACTCAAACAACATGATAGAAGACAGAGTAGGCACTAAAGCTGTCTTTTACATTGTTACAGCGGATATAAATGCTAGCAGCACCATTGTGAGTGTCATTACCCCCCACAGAGGATCAGGCCCCAGATGTGACTACATTTCTGGTATACGCGCGGTTACCATTGAGCAGAAGGCCAACCGGAATCTTTGGTTAGTGATCAAATTTCCAGGATAGTTTCTTTTAATTGCTTGAGGTGCGAACACACTAGGAAGGGTTATAAGGTATAATACACTAGTATGGGTTTTGCAGCCTCGCACATATTAAGAGAATGAGAGGCTATTGATTATTCTGGGTCTGTATTTCACCTTTGGGAATTCTTTTTCTCTCTTTTTTCGAACTCCGCATTGGGAGCAATGGTGGAGGATATCTATTTGATTTTTAAATACATCTTTCACGTCATGTAATTTTCTCCTCTCTCCTAACAATTGTCATGGAGTAGTAGTCAACATTAACTATATCAGAATAAACAATTAAGGGCATCACAAGTGATTGTAATCCCTCTTGCTTTCAGATTCCCCATCTTACCTCCGCTACATAATCTAACAAAAGTACGCAGTCCTGAAGAAGGTGGATTTAAGTACCCTTGATCCACTGAAACGTACGACGGCCTGTTGGACTTCCAGCTGGCAGCACAACCATGGACATTAATGAAGGGCCTTCACCATGAGTTTTATGGCATGCCATTTAAAGCTGGATCAGCAATGTATTTGATGTGTGAATGTGTGTGTTTGGTATGTTAGGATGTGACGGAATGTGAGGTGTGATGTGATGTAATGTTATTGTGTATCACAATATGGGGACATGCAAAAACTATGTTTCTTCTTGATTGGATAAGAATAAAGATATAAATAAATGCAGTATTGTTGAATCGACTGATTACTGGAGCAAGGGAATGCCCATCGAGCTAGAGCTAGCCATTGATGAACGGATGTAGGTCAAGTGGGAGGTTCTCTCATATATATATTTCTGTATTTTCCCCCTCTCTCCCAGACCTCATAATCAACTTCAGGGGGTACCTTTGATCTTTGTATTCACTGGACAGCACTCCATGACGCAAGTAATGACAGATACGTCTGGAATCCTGCAGAGGATGGGCTTGGTCCGGATCTGGGAGTTGAGGTGCTCCATGGTCACCGTTGGGTCATTAGAGTGCGTGGTCAGTCGGAGTGTGCTTCTGTAGGTGATGGCAATGCCTCCTCCTGGAGGGTCGGGGTGGTCCTTACGGGTGATTCAGTAGCCGTCAGTGATGGCGATGGCGATGTCCGGTCCGGAGCAGAAGTTGGTCCTGGCAGGCGATGTGGCATCCAGCGTTGATGGCGAGGAGGGTGCTGGCGTCGTAGCGGTGGAGTGTCCGAGAGGAAGGGTCCTTGGTGCTGAGCGCGGTCCAGGGGCAGACGGACGCAGACGGGCTTGCCTATGGCTTGCCTTTGGCACGGGAGACGTCCATTACAAAGCAGGCATTACATCGTAATGCCTTTACAACGCTACTCCAACAACGCAGGTGCCTTTACATCGCATTCCATTACAACGCATTGTGAGGTCAGTAATGGGGTATTGCTAGGTTTTAGGGTGGGTATGGGTTTCGTGTATTGGAGATGAAATTTGGGGTGTGCTTTGGGGTCAATTCTTGAAATTCGGGTGTGTTTTGAGGTCAATTATGAAAATTCGGGTGTGTTTTGGGGTCAATTATGAAAATTCAGGTGTGTTTTGGGTTCAATTATGAAATTTGGGGTGTTCATTAGGGTCAATTATGAAATTTGGGGTGTGCATTTGGGTCAAATATGATTTTTAGAGTGTGTTTTGGGGGCTCACAGATGAATTTTAGGGTCCACAGTTGGCTTTGGGGTGCAATGGTTAGTTTTAGGGTTGCACTCACTGAAGTGGGAATAGTAATTTTTACATCTCCGCTATGCAATACCTTCCCTACTGTTGCAATATGCCTAATATTAGTATGCATTGTAATGGAATGCAATGTAATGGTAGGCGTCGTAACTTCATATATACCTTTGGCACACCAGTGGTACGCCCGCTGCGCATGGCCGCACAGCAGCCGCCATTGAGAAGGGGGACTGGACAGCTGGGAGGTGGGAAAGGCCGGAAAGAACACTGGATAGGGCGTGGACGCGGGGGTGTGTGTGTGAGCGGGTATTGTAAATATTTAAATGAGGGAAATCTTACCTCAATGCCGGTTCCCGTGTCTTCGTTGCTACTGCTCTCCTGAGTCTGCTTCCAGGAACAGTAAGTAGGCAGCCAGGCTCCCTCCCCTGAGCCAATCACAACGCTGCAATGTGGCATTGGGATTGGTCATTGGCACCGGGACAAGGCTTGCAGCCAGGGGCTGGAGGGGTGAGCATGTTCTCCATGCAGGCTGTATTGCAGCCTGCATTGCGAACAGGGAAGTGCGCATGACTGCTTTGGGGGGCCTGAGCGGGCTGACCAAACAGTCATTGCGCACTTGAGTGGGCATGCCAATCCGCCCCTGCCCTGCTCTGTGAGTGGAGCAGCTCTAAAGCAAAGGAAACATAGCACGAATACATCAGGAAGTTATCATCATGTGATGATTTTTCCTCTTCTTGCACTGCTTGAAAGCAGTGGGGCGAAGCTCTTCCGCCATAGTGGATGAGCTGCCACTGGGGATGCGTCATCTACAGGGATAGGCCTGGGCGACTCGACCCACGAGCATCCTCCGCTGCGCATCCCACCTTCTCCTTACCTGGACATTGACACCATGGCGAAATCTGCTGCACTCTCTCCAAATCTGTGACTCAGCCAGCAGGAGCCTCAGCCAGGTGTGATTTCACAAGTCTGGGTACAGCAGTCGCCGCCATGCCCGCTGGTGAACCTCCTGATGCAGCTGATGCAGCAGGGCCCCCTTAGGCGTGAAGTTGCAGCGCTCCCATCACACAAGTTCGGCACAGCTCAGGGGCCTCACCCTCCACAGCGTCCGGCCAGCCCAACATCATCCGGCCTGTGATGCAGAGAGGTGGCACCCACCGTTGGTAATCCCCTCCGTGCACCCAGGTATAGTGGTGGATCGTAGTATGCGATGCAGACCTCCCTACGTTGGTACGCAGGAGCGCCTCTACTATTAACAGCTCCAAGGGGTGCAAGCCAGTCTTCTCACACAAATCAGCAACGTGTCTCCATGCGACCTGCCAGACTTCACCACCAGGTACGGGCGATCGTTGCGCCTCAATGTCTACCGCCACGGCTCATCGACTCCAAAGCTCCTCCGCATCCCACTCCAGGCTCGAGACGCAGGTCCAGCAAGGCATCCAGGCTCCAGACTCAGGTCCAGTGAGGCATCCAGGCTCCAGATGCAGGTCCAGCGAGGCATCCAGGTTCCAGACGCAGGTCCAGCAAGGCATCCAGGCTCCAGACGCAGGTCCATTGAGGCATCCAGGCTCCAGACGCAGGTCCAGCGAGGCATCCAGACTCTCATCCTGGTCATCCTGGATGTTGGGTGGCTTGCAGGGGTTGTTGATGTGTGCTGCACTTGGCCCTGGCTGCTACATTCTTTTGGTTTTTATGCCTATTTTCTATTGGAGGTTGCAGATAGGCTATTTTTTGCATTAGAGGCAAAAAAACTCACGTTGGGCTGACTAACGTGAGTTTTTTTGCCGCTAATGGGCCTATAGGTAGTTTTTGCCCACTAACGCCGGAATTCCTATCGCCATTGTGCTAATGTTAGTGGCAGTTTTCACCGCCGATCCCTGATACTATCGCCATGTAGCGACGGCTTGTAAATACGCCGCTAACATGGTGATAGTTTTCAGCGGTAAGCGGCGATAAAAAAACTGCCGCTAACTAGCGTTAGCAATAGTTATCGCCAGTCCTTGTACATATGCCCCTTAGTATGAGTCGTCCAGAAGATTTTAAAATAACATCTCTCCCCTTGTAGCTTTTAAGTAACTTTTACGGAGGGAATCAGTAGACTCGGCACGCCTGCTTCGATCGGGCTTTGGGTGTTACAATATTAGTCATGAGACATTCAAGTGTGGGCACTGATTAGTTTTCTTGCATGATTCATGGCGTGAGGGTTTATTGTCAGCATATAATGTGCATTGACACACTCGGAGACAACCATTTGGGGTCAGATAGGGATAGGTAATTTTCAAATATCTGTAGCAAGAGAATGAGCAGTAAAGTAGAAGTATGACTGCTCTATGCAGGATATACCCATGGTTTGTAAACTAATTGGTATGTTATCGATTTAGGAGCCAACCATGACACAATGGAACAGTGAACTATGTGTCTCATTTATTTAGGTACTATCAAATTCTTAGCCAGCTCCTCTGCACATCAGGGTGCAGTCATATATTACGGTATATCTGGACATGAGCTCATTATTGGTAAGCTCAGAGAGTATTTGAATAAATTAAGTGAAAACTCCACTCTTGTTCTAATATCGCATTTTCATTAAATTTATTGCCACTCCTTCTCCCCTCTTTGTCTCTAGACTTTCAAAAGTCTGGCAAATCAGTTTATCCTTGCCATCTGTAGGACCATCTGCAACAGGGAAGCCATTATTGAATTCTATTATGCTGTTTATATTGAATAGAAAATGCGAATTCAGCTGCCCTGCTACTTTCTCTTTTTGGCTTCCTCGACCAGTTTTTCAGGTAGTATTAAAATATAACTAGCAAGGTACCTACCACGGGCGTAGCTTTTTCTACAGGTACCTTTCCTGGGCAAATGTTTTCTCTGCTTGTGGTTCATCCTTACTTTTTTACAGCTTACCACTGTGGGTGCATGTGATATCAAACTAAAAGGAAAAAACAGGGATATAAGGTAAGGTCACTTCATCACATTTGGAGCGCTGTATTTCAGGGAGTCACATAATTTGTCATCTTTCATGTGTTGTATCTTACGAAGATGCACAATTTCAGCCTTATGCATGGATTCTCTTTTTATTAATTTTTTCTATTTATTTATTCACCAAAGGCTTCGGTCTGGTGGCCTTAATTATCTTAAGCCTGTATGCAACAAAAGCAATTACTTAATAGACGAGATTTTTTACCAGGCTGTCCACATGACATTTTTATGTTCATTCATTCACAGATACCCCCACCACTCACCTATAATCAGATATATGAGTGGTCCTGACGAAGGTGGACGTCTATTGTCTTTCCCACCGAAACATGCATTAACCTGGTTGTTGTGAACTCCCAACTGACAACATCATGGCGGATATTGTCTGAAGTTTTCTCTCCGCCATGCCCAGAGGAGTATGCTCAGTGGTTGGGGTCTGTAGAGTGTGAAGTGAGTGTGTGAGTAAGTTGTTATGTATGAGGTCAGAATGGTTGTGTGTGGTTAAATACATAGGGGGTATATGTCATGTTAGTACCACTGTTGTTTCATCGTTGTATATATAGTTCCAAACAGGATCTTATCATGAAATGCAAGCCATATTTGATGTATTACAATGTAAAATAATCGTACATTTGCAATCATGAATTACTTGTGGATTCATAAAAATGTTTTTGTATTAAAAAAACACAATAAAAAATATACAAATGATTATGTCTACATGCATGACTCAATTTGCTCCATGATGGACAGCCCGTAGCGCTCTAGTTAGCCTTTCAGGAAGCAATGCAGGTCATGAGGAAGCGCTATTGAGTATTTTATTCCTCTTTCTCCCCCTAGCTCTCTGACCTTTGAAGTAATTTGTAAGGGGTACCTTTGTTTATATAGTATTCTTGTGCATTCATCATGGAATTTGATGCAATCCCAGATTTACTAATATCAGTAAACCTAGGATTGCTCCAAAATGGTGAGCCTCCCCAGGGTGGCGTAGGAAAAAATATTTGTATTTCCTCTTTCTATTCTTGATGCACTCAACATCACACATGGAAAGAGGAAATTATTTTTGTATAAGGCATCCCTTGTTGCTACAAAATCCTGCCTCTTACGCAGCCACGTTTGCACCATAGAGCAAGTGTGCCTGTGTTGGCCCTAGGCAACACACAGAAGTGCGCAATATCATAGTAGATATGGTATAATACTGCTTTCTCTGTTTCACCAAAAGCAGTGCAGCAAGTTCCATTGCTACTTTTCGTTGTGTTGCGTGACACTTTAGTAAATATGACCCCTAGGGGCAGATTTACAAGCCCCTTGCGCCACTTTTGCGTCACTTTTCCCATGTTAAAAGTGACGCAAAAGTGGCTCAAGGGGCTTGTAAATCTGCCCCCTAGTTGTTAAGGAATGGAAAGAGAAGCAAGAAGACGAGAAAGTAAAACATGGTTCATTTATTATCCTTGCAGAGCAGGAAATTCAGGAGCAAATTTAGAAGCTCCAATCGCCACAGGAACGTTCCTTTTAGAGACGTTCCTGTGGCGATATGGGCTTCACCTTATTTACAAGGCAGCGTTAAGCCACTTAACGTAGCTTAATGCTGCCTTGTAAATAAGGCTCCCTTTCATGCTATACTTAGCGGGAAAGGGGCGGGCAATGGGTGATGTGGTGAGCGTTGCACTGCAACACCCATTGATTTTGACGCTGCCCCATATTTGTGTTGGTACAAGGCAATGCAGGGGGAAATGCAGGGCTGCACGTATACTTGTAAATATGGTGCAGCCCTGTGTTTTGGAAGTGGCGGAGCGCGGCGTTATGCAAAGGTGGCTAACGCCGCGCCCCGCCACTTCCTAGTAAATATGCCCCTCAGTTTTAATATTCTGCCTGTGGTAAATTTTTACCCTCACCTATACATGTATATGCTGTTCTCTTCCAAGGTATTTTGCACCTAGCCAATTCAAAACTGTGAATGATTAAACTAACAAATTAAAAGAGTACACTGAAAATAGAGATACCAAAAACAGCCCTTTAATTTGTGGGAGGAGGGCACATGCTTAGGCCATTCATTTGCCTGGGGGGTAATTCTGAAAAAAGTGAATTTTTATGAAAGTGTCACCTGAACTGTTTAAAGTCATTACCAGCCACAGCCCGACTGCATGGGCTGAGGGGTCATGCCTCTTACTTTTTTCCAGACGAGGAGAGTGTCTGCCAGACTGAACAAAGATCAGCCTGACAGACACACTTCTTGTTCAGGTCAGGCAGCCAGGAGCAAAACATACGCTAAATGCGCAGGCTCCTGGCTGTCAGAAATGAACTTTGCCAGGTGAAGATTTCACAACCCTGTCGACGTGACTGCCTCATCGTGGCTAAAGTGCCTCACAGCCCGCCCCCTCTAATGATGGGGAGCGTCACTGACTGCCTCGGAAGTGAGAGCTACAGTTTTAAGCTCTGAAGTGCTCAGGGCGGAGTTTCAGTCAGTGACAACTCGTCACAGAGTGGGGTGGGTTGGGGTCAGCAGTCTCACTGACCCCAACCCATTCTGTGACACGTGATAAACTGCTGCCTCAGTCAAAACCCTCCTTGGACCTCCAAGGTCTCCCTCCTGGAGAGCTGCAGTGAAGGTACATTTCATTTTTTGAAGTTTGGTGTGTGCATGCCTGTATGTATGAATTATATATGTATGTATTTGAGTAAGTGAGTGTTATGAATGTGTGTGTGTGTGTGTGTGTGTGTGTGTGTGTGAATGCATGGGTATAATCGAGTGTGTATGTATACGTGTGTGAACCCCGCCCCCTTCGCTGCTAAAATTACCGGCAGCCACTGGTGATTACATGATGGAGCATCGTGATACAAGGTGCAGTTTATCAACTGGGACAGCCCAAATGTTAACACATCTAAAAGGTTTATATTTACAATACGAAATAGCACACGCCGGAGAAATATGTGAAAAATGCAGAGTAGGCTTCTTGATTCAACCTGCCTTTATCGTCGCGCTTCATGCATACAAAAAGGTTGGATCAGTCAGATACTAAATAGCTTTGCTTCCAGATGGCAAACGTGCTTTCGTTAAAGTATGTTTGTCCCGGAATACAATATTGCAACACCTTAATTTAGATCAGTACTTACTAAATTTAACTGAGTTAACTTGAGAAGGCTGGAGATAGTTCGAAAAACTGCTCAGAAAATCATTGACAAACTGAATTATGACTCTGCTATTGATTAGTGGACTTAGACTGCCATCTATCCGTCAAGACTGTAAATTCAATCAGTCTACAAAAGCAAAGAACATAATAGCAAAAACACTTAACTGTCATATATTAAACAAATATCATAAACAATATCATTGCTAAAACGTAAGAAAAAAGGTACAGTTATAATAACATAGTAAGAAAAGCGAAATATGTAACAATTGTGCATAACATTAGGAGAGTCAAGGAGGCTTTCTTTCCTGTGCTCTCTTTTCCACTTCATATTAAGTTACTCTTCTAATGACATTGTTTTACATGATGGTATTTGTGAGAAGTTGGCCTGGCATATGCTGTCCACTAATTATAGTGGGCACCTTGCACCAGTCCAAATCGACTCTTATGGTAGGTAGGTTAAAGACAACCTTATTGAAAGCTATCCTAGTGGTAGCTATGGAGAGCAGCCTTCAGGCTAAGTCTTGAAGGAATGTAAAGCAGCTTGTTTTACCAGTCTATAATCTCTTGAGTGACCAAATGAAAGAGCACCACACCAGGTATATATTCAAAATATATGTATTTATTACTAAACACACCCTCTAGTCTCTTTATGAGGCTAGAGTTCAAGTACATAGGTTATAAGATCTTAAATCACAGTAATAGCACAAATACACGTTTGGGCCCTAGGGGCGTACCAAACCATATACCAATAAAGTGGTATGCGAACCCCGACTGAACTAGACACTAGGCCTAGAGCCTCTAGAAGTGCTTGGACCACAAGGAACCACCCAAGGTAGTGACACAGGGGACCCACGGGAGATGCGTGCAGTGTAAATACACAACCGCGATACGCCGTTAACTTCTATGGAGAAAGTCGGGATCGGGAAAATAGAGGAAAGGGACACTTAAAAGAGGACTAGGACAAAACCCTTTGAGATCTAGGACTTTGAAGAGTCTCTACCCACGGGAGCACCGGAGTACTCGTAGTTACCTCACCCAGCGAAGCCGGGTGCATAGGTGCCGTTCGGGGTCGGGTTTCGCTGTCGATTCCTATGAAGATCTGCTGCAAAGTGCTGCTGGCGACCAGGAGGAAAGTGTCCGGGTGGATCCAAGAGTGGATCGAGGATCTGAAGTACCTGAAAGCAGAGGGGACAGAGTCTGGGTCACTAGGCAGTGACCAGGAAGGCGATGAGCAGATGCCCACCGATGTCGGGTGCTTCAGGTGCGTCGTCGGTCATCTTGACTCCGCAGTCACGAGGTCCAGGAGGCGTTGTCGGCGTCCAGGAGCAGGATTCGGACTGTACCACGACGTCTGCTGCTTGCTGAGGTGTCGGTGACCGGATTGGACCCAACAAGCCTTGGCAACAGCAAATCTCGTGGAAGTGAAGAAAAGTCGATGGCGCAGACCAGCAAGGTCTGGGGAACTCACCCAGCGAGGGTAAGTTAGGGAAGGCCTGGAGCAGTCAGGGGAGCCCTTTGGTTTCTTTAGAAAGTCTTCTGGGGACCCCTGAGCCGGCTGGCAAGGGATTGCAAAGACACCTCGGGCGGAATCACTCAACAGGGGCCCACGGTCACTCGGGACAATGTAGGCCTCTGATCTTCGGAGGGATTCCTGCTGGAGGCCGGGACCACACGTGATCCAAAGCACAAGTTCGTAGAACGTTGAGAAGGGGTTGCACTCGACAATAGTGCACGGTACCCAGGGGTCGCGGTTCCTCGTCACTCGTGGGGTCCACTTGCCTCAGCTTCGCTGGGGACTCACGATGGCCTTGGAGAAGTCAGGAAATCCACTTCTTGGGCTGCAGGGACTTCGGACTCCGGCGGAGCGGCGTAGTTTGCGACCGTTGTTGTCGTTTTTGGTGCCTGCCAAGCAGGGGAGTCACTCCTTGACTCCAAGGGAGATTCTTCAGTCCTCTAATCGTGATGTAGAGCGTCGAAGGTCCAGGATTCAGTTTCAAAGTTTAGTCCAGGGATATCTAATCTTGCTGTGGCAAGGGTTCCCCATTTTAACCAGTAAAACAGGGAGGGACTAACTCTATGACCCCACCTATGGGAGGGTCAAGGGAGGGGGTGGCTACACCCACTTCCCTTTGTCCAGTTTCGCGCCAGAGCAGGGGCAGGTAGCCCCTGAGCAGGTTTGAACTGGCATATGCACAGAGGAGCCTTTTGCTCCCCAGTGCAGGACTTCAAAGCACTCTAAGAGTGCACCCACCCAGCCCCAATACACATTATCCTGTCTGGGAGGTGGTCACACCTCCCTGCAACAGGAAACCTATTGTCCAGGCCTCCCCTGCCGGAGTTTCGTCCAGCAGCAGGAGGCCAGACTTGTGTCTGTGGCAGCAGCATCCATTTTGTGATGCCAGGGCTTCAGAAAGAAGTTACCGGGTAAGCCAGAGTTAACATGTCTTTCCCTCTAGAAGGGTGGAATGCTACCCCCGCCGCCAGTATTGGCGGGGGTAGTATTCCAAGATGTTTGACACCAAACACGACATGTTTAGGTGCAGCCATTCCAAAGTTAGCATTTTACCGCGAGGATATAATGCGCTTAAGAGTATATGGTCAGGCTGCACTACAAACAGCATCAGAGATGGTCTCCGAACGCTGCAGAGGGGCCCTGCTCATGCAGGGGCACCCTCTCACATAGGAACCATGCACTCTGCCTTTAGGATTGATAAGGCCTGCCTTAGGAGTGACTTATAGGTTTATATGTGTGTATGTATTTAGTGATATAGGTAACCTATATCACAGTAAGGGGTGCATGCACCACCTTACCCAGGCTGCAGTAGCAAACCTGTGGTGTCAGTTTGGATGGCCTTCCAGGGGTGGCATAATACATGCTGCAGCCCATGGCAGGCCTCTGAGGTACCTATGCCCTTGGTACATAGTATACCATATACTAGGGACTTATAAGGGCACTCCAGATTCCAATCAGAGATGTGCCTAAGGCACATGGAAACCTTTTTACAGAGAAAGCAGATAGACTGGGGCCCTGAATAGCAGGATCCCAGTCCAACTAAGTCATAAACCAGCAAAACACCATAAAAAAAAGTGGGGGCAACCATATAGTCAGATTCCACCTTCCTACAGTATTTAATTCTATTATTTCAATCAACTGCTAAATGAAATGTATCTTTAAAACTTAAAAAAAACATAATAGTAAAAACAGAGTTTGTAAGCTTCAAAAAAGTAGACAATTATCAGTCACTTGCAATGTAAAAATCCCATTGTTAAAAGACGGATTATTCTGCGGTACAATGAGGTCTGCTTTAAATTTGTGTTTACTTCATTGGCAGGTCTGTTTGTGTTCAAGAAAATCAGAATGATCCCCATTAACAAACTCTTAGTGGCACACATATAAATGACTTTATTCCCTGAGGCTACACCCTCTAAGAATATTGACTTCAAATGTAAAAGTATCTCCCCCCTAGACTGACGCTCCTGTCAGGCAGAAACTCAGGGCCATGTTTATCAAGGGATTGCATCACTTGTGCATCACGCAATGGGGTGCAAAAGTTGCTTGATAAATCTAGATTAATAGAGCACAAATAGCTGAGTTGCTTTACTCTGCCTGAAAGAGGCATTCCATGGGTGGTGCAAGGGTGTTCCCATGCAAAATCAATGGATTTTGCCACATTCGCAGATTTAAGTGGTAGACCTGGAAATGTGGCAAAACTGCTATGCCTCTCCCCAGGTGAGGCGTAACGAGGAGAAATATTTTAATTTCTCCTCGTTTTTTCCTCTTTCTATGTGTACTGCCGTTAGCGACAGCTTTCTGGCGATAGCGGTCGCAAATAACATCGGCAACGATGTTAGCGACAACTAACGCTAATCATATGCAGTGTAGGCGTTCCCGTGCTAAAACGCACGCTAACCCCACTACGCGATATTCTCAACGATCGCCCGGACCGGCGATGCGATCAAAAAACATCCGATAAGGCCCGTTAGCTGCTGGAACTTAAGACCAGAAAAAAGCTGGTCTTAAAAATGGGGATAACACTTTGGGCCACATCTCAGCAGGTTCTGATGCTGGACAGCGCTGCAAGCAATGTTGCAGCGCTGCCCAGCGACAAAACTGCAGTGCAGGAATGCGCACCATTAATAAGATAGCACGCATTCCTGGGCCCCAGTCATGAAAAGTGTTGCTGCGCTGCGACAAGACAGCGTTGCAACACTTCTCACTACGCTCTCCTTGCGACAGCATGGATGCACTGTACTCACTGGACAGCGCACCATGACGCAACTCCATCAATGCATGGGGCCTTCCTATCCCTGTGGCACTGCGTGACCCTCACGCCTGCCATCAGGCAGGCAGAAGGTACTGACGCAGTGCCTTTCTTGAGGGGTGCCTGAATGAGGGCGCTGTTGGAGATCCATCGGTGGTGGTTGCGCGCTGCGGTGTCATCGTTTGGAGGCATTGGTGGAGTGTTGGTGCAGAGGGAGTTGATGAGACGTCGTTCGGTGGCCTTGATCCAGTTGCAAGGGGGTGCAATGATGGCAGTGGCGTCGGGCGGGCAAGGTGAAGACGTGACGTTACCAATGATGGTCGGTCCAGGAGAGTCTGGTGTCGTGGCTGCAGTAGAAGTCCCTGCTGGCGGCGGTGACGTGCTCGACCGTGTGTCCTGCTATATGGCTTGTTGCGGTGACTTGCTGCTTGCGTCTGATGTAGGGGACCTTCCCCAGGAGGGGTTGGTGTCCTGGTCACTGGGCTTGTCCAGGTGGAACTTGAGTTCACCGAGTAGGATGTCGTCGGTGGATGGGAGACCCGGGGGTGCAATGAGGTCTACAATGGCATTGGAGAATGGAGGGCCATGGCCCGGGGGGCCTGCACATGAAGGTGCCGCAGACGATGTGCTTGGACTTGGTCCAGATCTAGGAGTTGAGGTGGTCCATGGTCACCCTTGGGTCATTAGAGTGCGTGGTCAGTCGGAGTGTGCTTCTGTAGGTGCTGGCAATGCCTCCTCCTTGACGGTCGGGGTGCTCCTTGCGGTTGATACTGCATCCGTCAGTGATGGCGATGGCGATGGCGATGTCTGGTCCGGAGCAGAGGTTGGTCCTGGCAGGCGAGGTGGCGTCCAGGGTTGATTGCGAGGAGGGTGCTGGCGTTGTAGCGATGGAGTGTCCAAGAGGAATGCTCCTTGGTGCTGAGCGCGGTCCAGGGGCAGACGGATGCAAACGGCGTAGCCTATGGGTTGCCTTTGGCATGGGAGATGACCATGACAACGCAGGCAGTACATCGTTAACAACGCAACTCCGACAACGCAGGTGCATTTACATCGCATTTGATGACAACGCATTGTGAGGTCAGTAATGGGGTAATTTAAAGTTTACGGGTGGGTATGGGTTTCGGATGTAAAATATGAAAATTGGGGTGTGTTTTGGGGTAAAATATGAAAATTGCGGTGTGTTTTGGGGTAAAATATGAAATTTGGGGTGTGCATTTGGCTCACAATCTGATTTCTGGGTGTGTTTTGGGGGCTCAAAAAGGAATTCCAGGGTTCCCCTTTGGGTTTGGGGTGCAAAGGTTAGTTTTGGGTTGCACTCACTGAAGTGGGAATGGTGATCTTCATGTCTCCGCTATGCAACACCTACTCTACTGTTGCAATGTGCCTAGTATTAGTATGCATTGGAATGGAATGCGATGTTATGCCATGCGTCGCAACTTCGTATGTGCCTTTGGCACACGAGTGGTACGCCCGCTGTGCATGGGCGCACAGCGGCCACCATTGAGAAGTGCTGGGGGGGCTGGACAGCTGTGAGGTGGTAAACGCCGGTAAGAACACTGGATGGGGCGTGGACGCGGGGATGTGTGTGTGAGCGGGTGTGGTAACAATTCAAATGAGGGAAGTCTTACCTCGAACCTGGGTCCCGTGTCTCCGTAGCTCCTGCTCTCCTGCCTCTGCTTCCAGGAAACGGAAGTAGGCAGCCAGGCTCCCTCCCCTGAGTCAATCACAATGCTGCGATGCGGCGGTGGGAATGGTAATTGGCAACGGGACAAGTTATGCAGCCCGGGGCCGGCGGGGTGCACATGTTCTCCATGCAGGCTGTAATGCAGCCTGCATTGCGAACAGGGAAGTGTGCATGACTGCTTTGGGCGACCTGAGTGGGCCGAGCAAACAGTCATTGCGCACTTGAGTGGGCATGCCAATCCGCCCATGCCCTGCTCCGTGTTTGGAGCAGTCCTACCCACCCTCCCACCCCCTGAGGATACATAGCATGATTACATGAGTTAGTTATCTCTTGTTTTTCCCTCTTGAATAATTTTGCTTGGCTTCTCTGAGCCCACGCTTCGCGCTTCCCCCGCTGCTGCCCCTGCGGCCCCGCACCCCTGTCCTCACCCGTTCCCGCCTCCCAGCTGATCGTTCCTCCCCCTCCCCCACTTAATGGCGGCCGCTGCGCGGATGCGCAGCAGACGTCTGCGCCCGTCCGTGACCCGACCATGACCAGCGCCCGGAACCCTGGATCTCGAGCCACCCACTGCTACAGCACAGCCACCCTCCACGCACTCAACCCCGGGAAACTCGGAGACTGCCAACAGACCTCGCCAAACATGACACATGGCCAGTTCTCCTACCTCCACTACTGCCGGACCTTAACCACCACCCCGGCCTCCAACACAGACAACGCCAGCACCGGCGACACCCAAGATGCATCCTCCTCAACGTGCGCTCCGTGCACAAACACGCCCTGGAAATCTGGAACCTACTCAACTCTCTCTCGCCCGACATCGCCTTCTTCACGGAGACCTGGACCTATGCCTCCTCCGTCCCCGACATCAACACCGCCATCCCGGACGGATAAAAGATCCAGAGGAAGGACCACCCCAACCACCCAGGAGTGGGCCTCGACATCGCCCACAAGAGCACCCTCCGCCTCACCACCTCCAGCGAAACATTCCCCTCCGCCGAACACCTGCACTTCCACATCCAGACCAGCCACAACTCCACACTCCGAGGAACCCTCGTCTACAGACCCCCCGGCCCCGGGACACACCAGCCAGCCCACCATCTCCACCTGGACGCCGGTCACAGCCGAAGACACCGCCTCGACCATGTAAGGCATCCACTCGGGGGGGCCCCCACCGACCCCTGCCCTCCTCCTCACATCTACCACAGAGCCGCGGCCGCCATCGCACCCGAACTACAATGCACCACCAACACCACCTTCAAAACAAGGACGTACCCAGATGACTGGAAGTGCACAGAAGTCAGGCCCATGCTCAAAAAGCCCACAGTTGACCCCACCAACATCAAGAACTACCGGCCCATCTCGCTCCTCCCCTTCGCGGCCAAAGTTGCAGAGTGAGCAGTCAACAGGGAACTGACACAATTCATTGAAGACAACGCCATCCTCGACCCGTCCAAATCCCGATTCTGAAGCAACCACAGCACCGAGACCGCCCTACTTGCCAGCACAGACGACATCCGCACCCTCCTGGACCAAGGCCGATCCGCAGCCCTCATCCTACTCGACCTTTCAGCGGCCTTCGACACCGTCTCCCACCGCACACTAGTAGCCAGACTACACAACGCCGGTATACAATGAACAGCCCTAGACTTGTTCTGATCATTCCTCACCGGAAGAAGCTGAAGGATCAGACTGCCACCCTTCCTCTCCTATCCCACGTAAATCAGCTGCGGAGTCCCACAGGGGTCATCTCTGCTGCTTCAACACCCTCCGCAACCTCTGTAAGTCCTTCAAATGGATCCCCCCGGAGTCAAGGGAGACAGTCACCCATGCACTCATCACCAGCAGACTGAACTATGGAAACACACTCTAGGCCGGCATTTACAAGTCCCTACTCTGCACACTCCAGACATTACAGTACACCACCGCCAGACTCGTCCTCTGCATCCCCCGGCACGAACACTTCAACCAACACCTACGAAGACTCCACTGGCTCCCCGTGGAGAAAAGTGTCCCCTTCAAAATCCTCACTCACGCCTACAAATGCCTACACATCAACGGACCCGAATACCTCAACGACAGAATCAACTTCCACGTACCCAAAAGATACCTCCGATCTTCCAACCTCGCACTGCCCGAAACCCCGCGCATCCACAGAGCCAAAGCAGGAGGAAGATCCTTCTCCCACATTGCAGCCAAGACCTTGAACGAGCTACCGGCAGACATCAGACGCGCCCCCTCCATGTACACCTTCAGGAAGACCCTCAAGACCTGGCTCTTCGGCTAACAGATCTGCGCCCTCCCCCCCCCCTCAGCGCCTTGAGACCCTCACGGGTGAGTAGCGCGCTTACAATTCCCCTGATTGATTGATTGAGTTATCATCATGTGATGATTGTTCCTTTTCTGCACTGCTTGAGGCAGTGGGGCAATGCCATAGCAGAAGAGCCGCCACTGGGGGTGCGCCATCTATGACTGATAGGCCTGAGCGACTCGCCCCCCGGCCCTCCTGCGCTACGCGTCCCACCTTCTCCTTACCTGGACATTGACAGCGTGGCGAAATCCACTGCACTCTTTCCAAATCAGTGACTCAGCCAGCAGGAGCCTCAGCCAGGTGTGATTTCACTAGGCTGGGTACAGCAGTCGCTGCCTAGTCTGCTGGTGGACCTCCCGATGCAGTTGATGCAGCAGGGCCCCCTTAGGCGTGGAGTTGCATCGCTCACGCCACACAAGTTCGGCGTAGCACAGGGGCCTCCCCCTCCACAGTGTACGACCAGCCCACCATCATCCGGCCTGTGATGCAGGGAGACGGCACACAGCGTTGGTAATCCCCTCCGTGCACCCTGGTGTAGTGGTGGATCATAGTAAGCGATGCGGACCTCACTACGTTGGTGCGCAGGAGCGCCTCTACCATTGACAGCTCCAAGGGCCGCAAGGCGGTCTTCTCACACAGGTCAGCAACGTGTCTCCATGCGACCTGCCAGACTGATCGTTGCGCATCAATGTCCACCGCCACGGCTCATCGACTCCACAGCTCCTACGCATTCCACTCCAGGCTCCAGGTGCAGGTCCAGCGAGGCATCCAGGCTCCAGTCACTGGTCCAGCGAGGCATCCAGGCTCATGACACAGGTCCAGCGAGGCATCCAGGCTCATTACGCAGGTCCAGCGAGGCATCCAGGCTCCAGACGCAGGTCCAGCGAGGCATCCAGGCTCCAGTCGCAGGTCCAGCGAGGCATCCAGGCTCCAGTCGCAGGTCCAGCAAGGCATCCGGGCTCCAGACGCAGGTCCAGCGAGGCATCCAGGCTCAAGACGCAGGTCCAGCGAGGCATCCATGCTCAGGCCGCAGGTCCAGCGAGGCATCCAGGCTCTCATCCTGGTCATCCTGGATGTTGGGTAGCTTGAGGGGGTTGTTGATGTGTGCTGCACTTGGCCCTGGCTGCTCCATTCTGCTTTTTGGGGCATATTTTCTATTTGGGGTAGACTGATAGGCTATTTTTTCAATTAGAGATAAAATGGCTCATGTTAGGCTGACTAACATGCGTTTTTTTATGGCTAATGTGCCTTTTGTTAGTGTTCACCCACTAACGCTGGAATTCTTATCGCCATCACGCTAATGTTAGCGGCACTTTTCACCGCTGATCCCCGTAGCTATCGCCATGTAGCGACGTGTTGTGAATACCTCGCTAACAAGGCGATAGTTTCCCGCGGTACACGGCGTTAAGAAAATTATAGCTAACCGAGGTTAGCGATAATTTTCACCATCTCTTGAGAATATCCCCCATAGAGGGAAATCCCTAAGTAGATGTTTTTTGCAGGAAAGTGCCCTTCCTGCACAAAAACAATCCTGCTACAACACAGGCATCCTTGCGCCACAGTGCCTACATTAGCGCTAGGCAGCACATTGTGCGCCAGCGCTGGAAAAGGGAGGAATGTGCCATATCATGTTAAATATGGCACATTCCTGCCCTTTCTCTGTCACGCAGCGCAGCAAGGTGACTTGCTGCGCTGTGTGACATATTTCAAAATAAATAATGGAGGGACATAGTAATTTAAAGTCATTATTTCATGCAGGATTTTGAGAAATGTATCAGGTGGAGGTATTTTGCGATAATATGCAATCTGTGGATGTATACCTTTGGAAAGAAAGTTTTAATTTCTGCATGAAAGGAATGTGACTTTTTAAAGACATGGCAGATTTTTGTCTCACCGCAAAAAGTAAGCACAATGCTTGCTGGGACCCTTTCACAAGCGACCATAAAGCAGTGTGACATTTAAGCACATCCCAGTAACCATAGAGACAATTTGCCAACACCACCATCGCTCCACAGTATGCACTAAAAGCATTACTTTCAAACTCAGAAACAACCCTATGTATACCTAATACAACAAGATATTCAACGCCATAAAGTATTGTTACAATTTATGCAAATCAATTTACACTGTACATAAACCTCACATATAATGTAAACATGGTATGTATAACAAACATCAACCTAAAATATAAAAAGGCAGCTGATAAAAACGTAGAAATCAAAATTTGGAGCATGTTTATGTGACCCATTCACTACCTGATTCAGAGGATGCTGTCCCCTGCACCCATTTGAAGAGCACCAGGTCCAAAGAACTGACTCCATGTCCTGCACAATATTTGTGTCTGGGATCACCTTGGCACTGCAACATCCACCTTGCATCGTAGTAAAATTTAGAGCTAAATGCAGTAGCGGCCCGTGGTGGGAGTGCTGCCGGGCGCTGACGTGGGGCGGGGGAGGGGCAGGGTGGGGGGTAGTAAACTACAGATTACGGCCGATTGGAGGTAAGTAAACATATAAATAAAACTAATTTCGTTGCGTGCGCTGCATCGCATTTGGCGATGCAGCGCGCGCATTGAAATTCATTTTATTTATTTATTTATATGTTTACTTACCTCTAATCGGCCGTAATCCCTAGTTTACTACCCCCCACCCTGCTCCTCCCCCGCCCCACGTCAGCACCCGGCAGCACTCCCACCACGGGCCGCTACTGGCTAAATGTATGTGCTTTAAACATTGAAAACACAAAATAACAGATGCTTGGCTCTGTGCCAGGACAGCTGTTCGTGTTAGGGCCCAGAAGTCAAGTAAGAGGCTATTTCTTTTAAATGTTGATACACAAACATAATAAGGAGTAGAGTAGTACTTGAAACATTTCATCTCAAACTAGGCTCGCTGCCATCAGGATGGCATTTAATTTTACCCAAGAGTTTGTGTGCTCACGACCATGCACATTAGGGAAGATTGGTGAGACTGCGAAATTAAGGATTTGCAGAAGCATGGGATTCCTCTGACCCAGTGTTCCTAAAATTGTAACTAATTGTCACAGATTCTAGAACCTATGTGATTTGTCCAAAAGGTGAATATGCTTCGAGAGAGAAAATGACTGAAACAACGCTCATGACGTTCACGAAATTAGACATTTTGCAGAATATGATGTCGAAAGTAGAATGCCTTCACTTTTTATGATGTTTTTTCCTCTTTTATGGGAGAGGGCACTTTGCTCAATACACTGCCATTGGATTCCTTACAATCACGTTATATCCTTTTTCCTTCTGTCAATATTTGAAATTGCCAAAACTCAATTGCTTCTTTAAGAGTAGGAACAATGGCAGACACTTTTTGATGCCAACAGCAAGTAAAAAAGTTACTAAGGTTTGGGGTAAAGGGCATTGAAAGTCAGGGCTCCAGAAAAGACATAAATGCATTGTAGCATGTGGTGCCAATAATCCTGTAACAATACCCCATTCAGGGAAAAAAACGCCGAGCTGGGTATGTTTTCCTTGAAAAGCTTTATTTCTTTTATCTATGTGAGTATATTTTCAGTTCAAGACTGGCAAAGTGTTAATATATGTAAGAGAGACCCCTCAATCTACTAAAATGAGCAATTTATATTACAAAGATAATTGACCAAAGCCAACACGCCATGTTCCTGGCCCCATTCTTTCTGATCATTTTGTCAAAGTAATGTTGCACTAAGAATGTCGCAATGCGCGCCTTTGGTATCCTGGCTTCTGACATTTATTTTGGGCAGAAATGTTAATTGCTTATTACAAGTGTGTCACCAATATACATCCTGAATTTATCTCCTGTTAATTGTCTTGGACTCTTCAAAGACAGACTCAATGGACATTGATCATACCTGTACGCCAATTTTAAACAATAAAAAGGTAGTTGATTGTACTTGTCATTTCGTATATCAGATTCATGGAGCCTTTAATCACAGAATATCGCTGCATTTAAGAAATGTTGAATTGCGTTACTGATGCGGTCTTTGAGATCTCTGTTATAATGATGCGACGTACCCCATCTTGTAAGAAATCTATATAATTTTACCACCGGCTCCCCCCAATGTCTTTATACATTTTCTGATGGCAGCAATAAAAGAATGTCACTGATTGAATAAATGAATTTACTGAACATAGCAGGCATTCAGAAATGTATTTCTACACCATACAGTTCCTGTCAGAAAATAATGCAGGGTCACCCCCATACTTTTTGCCTTTTTCCCTCCACCTTTTGCTGAATTCGTTTTAGTTGGCACTAGGACTCTGTGCACTTTACCACTGCTAGCCAGCGCTAAAGTGCTTGTGCTCACTCCTCTAAAACATGGTTATATTGGTTTATACCCAATTGCATATTTAATTTACTTTTAGGTTCCTTGTAGAGTTGTCGACCATATACTCAGGGCCTGTAAATTAAATGCTTCTATTGGGCCTGCAGCACTTATTGTGCCACCCACTTACATAGCACCTTAAAATGTACCAGGCCTTCCACTGAAGCCTGAATGCAGTTTTACACTGCCATGTCGACTTGTCATTTAAACGCCCTTGCCAAGCCTTAAATTCCTCTTTTATTACTTGTAAGTCACCCCTAAGGTAGGCCCTAGGTAGCCCATAGGGCAGGGGGATGTGTAGGCCTACCCCTTCTATAGAATAGCATTTGGGATCCCTTATTACATATAAAAAGCTGTAATTCTCAATTGAAAGCAGGTAACTGCATCATATTTGGTATCTATGAAATTGTAATGATAAATACTCTTTGATGGTAAAGTCAGATTTTTTTACTATAACTTTGAAAATGCCACTTTTAGAAAGTTAGAAACACCAAGAAGATCTAGTCATCATATTTATGTTAAACGATTCTCATAAGGCAAACCAAGAAACAATCATATGGTTTGGAGTATTTATTTACTCAATTATTCATATTTTTTCTTTGAGCATAGTTATTAGCGTCTATGTTCAGAACAGGGGAGACATTAAAGTTCAAACAGTAAACATAAACTTTCAAAATTAACAAAAAAAAAAACTTTATAATACACATAACAATACATGAACCTTAAAACCAGTCATGGTTTCAGAAAGAAAGAAAACGCACCCGAAACGGTAATTTGTTAACCACATTCCATTACAAGTTGCTAGGTTGCTACCAGAGGGAACACAAATGTATTACATCCAGGGATAACCTTATTTACACAGACAATTATTCCCTGTGGTAGGGTACAAATCCAAAGAAAGTGTCCCACTGTTGAAAGGTGCCGATGTGTTTCGAACCCCCACACAATTTAGGGGAATCTCATCAGGGCCGTGACTGGGTATAATCTGTATTGGATATAGATTATACCCAGTCACGGCCCTGATGAGAATCTAGGTTCTGCACCTGCAGGGATTACCGCGACGGTTTAATTATTGAAACAACGCAATTTGTGGCCTGGTTTAACAAAACGGACGAAGAATTTTGTCTTAAAATGCGACATCTGTCAGCAGATGAAGGGTTCCACCGTAACACATCCAGCGCAGACACCTTTACTAATATCTGATAGACCACTGGCTTGTGTCTATTTGGACCACTGCGGCCACCTACACTCGTATGGGGCTTACAAGTATATCTTGGTGGCAGTGGATTCATGCTCAAGATTCCTATGGGTATGGCCTCCGCGCTCGGCTGACGCTCGAACTGTTATAAAAGATTTGCGAGTCTTCAGAGGGACATACGCAGTTGGCACATTACATTCTGACCATGGCCCCGCGTTTTGCTTTAGGGCTTACAGGGAAGCCATGGAAGGTTTGAGTGTAGCATTGTGGTACTCCTCTCCGTACCATCCCGAGGGAAATTCGGTTGTGGAGAGGAAAAATAGGGACTTAAGGCAGTCTTTAACAGCGAGAGTATTAGGTTCGGCTGGTAGTTGGGTCAATCACCTATATAGGGGACAGCGTACCTTCAATAACATGCAAAGAAGTTCTCTAGGGGGTGTCACTCCTTATGAAGTCCTATTTGGGACAAGAATGTGGGTACCTGATCTCGATTGTGAAGGCACAGTGGCGAATGACAAATCATTTGACATCAATAAACGTTTGGCTGTTTTACAGTATCTAAATCAATCCCAAGCAACATGCAGGTCAAGCGCACCGCCACTGGGGAAGTCAAATCAGTCACGGCAAGACCTGTCTGGATCCCAAAAGTCGGGAATCTGGTCAGAGAAAAGATCCAGGACAAAAAATAATTTGGGCCATCGTACAGAAAGTCTGTACCTGTCCTGGCTATTGAAGGAACTAGAACAGTACTTCTTCTGCCTCTTGCTGGCAAAAAAGAGAAAAGATTTGTCTCTATTGATCTGATCAAACCACACTTTGTGGACGATAATGAATAGTAGGCCTCGTGGACTCCTGGGTAACCGACGCTCTCCTCTCACTACCATACAGGAAGTTCAGACAGAAAGACTCATAACATTCAAAGAATCACCAATTCGAAGTGATGGATTCTCCAACATTGAAATTGAACTCATTCCTCTGGAAACAGAACATCAAGCCACAAATGAAAGACAAATATAAATTTGGCCAATCACCGACGTCTATATCAATATGTCTCGACAAGAGACACCAATCAATTCAACACAACCTGCCGAGCTACCGAAGATTGACCGAACTGCATCTGGCTACTTCATCGATTTTGATACCTTCTCTCTTCATCCCAGTGAACCTGAGACCACGCCAGCTCCAGTTTCCTGTAAGCAACAAATGCATGAATTTTACACTTTTCTAAAAAAGACTTACTTAGTATCACCTTGCTCCAGCTCTGGGTAATATCTGCATTATTGTTTTTCCTGTTCTGGATTGGCCTGGTAACTGTTTTTTGCTTACTGATCAATGGAAAATATCTCCCAAAACGCTCTCCAGTATCAAATGTGAACTTGGTCCTGAAACCTCATACATCATCTCATCGTGAACAAAGAGACTTGTTTTCCGTGAACATTACAGCTGTTCTAATTCCTGATGGTATAGTTTGGGACAAAGTTGATTATGATGTATTTGGCCGCACTGAACTTTTGAAGATTCCACATTTATTTAAAATTTCTCTCAATGATATTACCTCCAGTACATTTTCTGACGATTGGGATTTTGAAACTGTAAATAATATGTTGTCTGATTTAGAAAAATCTGCTGCATTTTCAAGCAATGAAATGTTAGAAGACACATCTGACTTTGATAGTATGTACTGTTACCATCATTGGTCATCACCTTTACACAAATCCAGTATCCCACGTTGTGTTTTCACATACCACCAATGGGAACATTGCCCGACACCACCAAAGGTAGTTCGAAAATGTTTGCACAGAAATTTTCATATTTTTCAGGGTTCAACACTTCTGACCCGGCCTCATATTACTATAAGGTTGCACTTGCATCTGCACAGAAAACTATGTTGACTAACACCAAACAGATTTATTCTGCATCCTTTATTGCCCGACTGTCTGAACAGGGTTTCGACTTATGAAAAGACACTATAGACACAAAATCAGTCTGGGTTTCTAAGGAGTGGCAGGTTCAGGAAACAGAAGCACTATTTAGAGCATGCCTCATTCCACAACAAATGATATTTCTGAATGAAATTGTGCAACAGACTTCTTGTCTTGGACTAGCCAATAACAAGGATTTGAACACACTGCGCTTTCCAACACCTTCACAAATCAATTTTACATCAAGTGGATGGGATACAATAGATGACATCATACAGTACAATACTTCAGACCCCAATTGGAAGGGATGGTTAGTTTGGCCCACAGACACAAATAGATGTCAATCAAGATTTAGGGGTACAACGGAAGGGTTTAGTATCCATAGACCAGAACCAGGATATGTACAAAGAGAACATCCGGGGTAGTGACATCATACAGTGTTGGGAAGTTGTGCCTCGATTGGCTAAAAACCTCAACACTGTCCCAGGTGAAACAGCACTTATCCTTACTCTCAGATGAGGTGGATTTAAGGGATTTCTTACTAGGTCCCCGAAAGCCACGTCAGAAACGTTTCTATTATGCTGTCTGGAATCTGGAAAATCTCTCAACAAGAAGCTGGGGAGAGACCGAGAAATAGATAAGATTAACCTAGATAAGGCATTAGCAGTAGTTGACAATGGTCTGACTACATTAACATCCAGGATTTATTCACTGGGCAACATTGTATCTTCTGCTATAGATATACTAGAACAAGATTTGTCCATACTACAACACAGACAATCACAACTACGTTCTAATATGTTATTAAGCTGGACGCTGCAATCATTGCGCTCTGGTTATGTACCTTGGCAATTTATCAACAGTACGTCACTCTTTTCTGCATATAATCTAACAGACAAACAGATAACAATGGCACAAAGGGGAGCGAAATATACAATGCTGCGTATTGAAAAACTGGACAAGTTACCTTTTACTCTAGCAGAGTCACAATCCACAGAATGTGTAATCCATGGCCATATAACACTACTGGTCACAACTTTCCAGTTTCAGTATTGCCTAGAACAACAGCAGGCAAGCAAATATGAAGCAATGGGTAGGGAATTCATCAAGGAATCTTGGGAATTACCATACAGATTTCGATGTAGGAATGGGGACACGAAAGAGTTGCTTAGCGGTACCAACTGTGAGGATTCCTTAAGTGGGTCTCTCATATGCCAGGATATAATGGTTCACGGGGCCTGTAATGGTTCAGTTGCTAATTTATCCTGCCACTTGAAATGTTCCTCAGCTGCCATGATTATTCCGGTGTTCAAGTTGCTTTCGAATGGGAGTTACTTGATGCTGAACGATCAAGGTTGTAGTGGGATGCTCCCAGGCATCGCATATCTTGTCACTGTAAGCTCCAGGGTTACTTGCTGTATGCAAGTATTGTTTCCACTGACCCATACAGTCAGGGAGGCGCCCTTATGGCCTTTGTTGAATGTTTCCTTTATACGGTTTGATAGTCTGAGCCGAATGAAAGCCATGCTTTTACAGCAAACCGTGCCCTTAACCTCCGCCTGAGAAACTTATGATCGCCAGGTTGCAAGGTCCTCGGCTGAGATATAGGCACTGAAACAAACTGTCCTTTCCATTTCACAGAAATGGTACAACGTATCTTTAACATGTCTGATACGACGGGTATTGTCCACCTATTTAAGACCATAGGTTCTGGACTGTTAAGCACCTTTCAGACAATCCTCAGAGTTGTTCCCAACTTTATACACTCAGTATTCGGAAGCATTTTTGAATGGTTTCCGTGGATCCTGTTTCTAATAGCAGGTATCCTGATTGTCCTTTTTCTGAACGCAATGGACATCCCAGTCACCAAGGAGATGGAACGCACGCTCTTGGAGCGCCGATACCGTGATCGCATGGTACTCAATCTGGGCACACCTCACCTTCGAGAACTGAGCGACTCTTGGCTCTTGTCATTTAGACCAGTAAGGATCGACTGTTTCTGCCTGTACTCCAATGCCTGTTATGCGGACAAGAGTGCATGTTGGATCTCTGTCTAACACTCCCAACAATTGCGCCAACGGACGTTGATGCTTTACTGGACCCGATAATAGCCCATGTTCTGCAGTGTCCTCAGTGTATTCCAATGTTGATGTCTGCATTCTTAGAGCAACCACGGGATACTTCAGCTCATGTCGGGAAGGATACCGGCTCTTCAACAGATTCTCAGGCCTTGGATGACAGTTGTACATCCCCAGCAACGGCTGTGGTGAATACGGAGGAATATCTGTGCTCGATGGACCTGATCTGCGAGGTGTTGCAGGGACCGTCGTCTGAGATTGCAGGCAACAGTAATGTTGCGTCTCCCAGCCAGGACGCATAAACATTTGGCTCATTGTGTGCTGGTAAAATTCAGCCTTTTCAAAAAAAAAAAAAATTGGAATTTTAAACAAATAACACTCTTTTTTTTTTTTGGGCTAAGCTGCATGGCTTTCAGTCTCCCATTGTTCGGAATATATATACAAACTTATTTAGTACAGACTTCTATCGCATGCACTATTTTTCCTTTTAGCATTTTTTAGGAAGTTTTACATTTTTACGTACTACTTTTTATGGACTTATTAGTAGGTGCATATCACGTTTAGCAGTACGTAGAATTTTTAGTATGTCGTTCAGTTGGAGGAGTGGGTGTTATGTTCCATAGAGGTACCCCAATATAGGCTCAGGTAGTCACTTCACCTTTCACCTATATTCTCACCTACCATTACACTGCATAACGGTTCTTTTTTTTTTTCTTTTTTTTTTTCAAAAGATTTTATTGTAATTTTTTTAAACCATGAGGTACGGTACAAAGAGGTAAAATAAACATACAATTAATACTTGAGGAACACAGCAACATACAGTACAAATTCATATTATTTAGTGCATATAAAAGACCATTTGAGCATTAATTCATCTTTAGTCTTATTATCATACTGATCGAATTCAAAATGTATGCAACATGCTAAGATTAAAGCAAGACACTCTCAGCTATCATTCAAAGCTTCCTTCCAGTTATATATAGGCCCCCATATACGTCTGCCAAGTTTTTCCCTTTCTTACCCTTTCTCTCATAGATCCCTTAGTCCATATTATATATGGCTAACAGTTTAGCTAACCATTGTTGGAATAATGGGGCTGACTCATCCAACCAAGCAGATGCGATAATAATACGTAATGCAGCCATTGCAAGAAATAGGTAAAAAATTCAACAGATTTTGTCTATCATTTGATTGAATCCCCAAGAGTATTAAAGCTGGATCTAGGACCACATGTATGTTCAGCGTTTGATCCATACATTTTTCTATTGATTTTATTAAGCTGTCCAGCTGGGGACAGGTCGCAAACATGTGTATTAAATCCGCTTCGGAGCTATCACAGCGGGAACACCTGCTTCCCACCTGACCACCCCATTGCGCTATCCGAGCCGGCGTGTAATACAGCCAATAAATCATCTTAAACTGTTGAGCCTGCAATCCTGCCGAACACAAGATACTTTGCCCCAATTCTAATGATTCGGAGAAGCAGTTCTGATCTATACCCAGTTTTTCCGCCCATTTTTTCTCATATTTCTCCAAGTCATCAGGTTTTACAGCTTAGAGTTCGGCATAGATTTTCCTGATAGTACAATTCTCTCCTGCTCTTATCACATCTATTATTACCGATCTCTGAAAGCCGCACGGCCTCCCCCTTTTCCCGTTCAGGAAGCTCTGAAGCTGTAAGTATTTAAAAAAAAATTCTTATATTAATCCCATACTCTTGCTGGATTTCGCTGATCATCCGCATGCCATTAGGACCAATCAAATCCCCCAACACCCTTACGCCCTTCTGTTCCCATTCTCACATAATTGTATCCGAAAAAATATCCGGGAGCATTGGATTACTGTGAAGCTGAGTGTAGTAATTGAATCTTCCAAGACCTATCTTCTTTTTAAAAGCGGCCCAGATCTTATATGCGGCCAGCAAGGTCTTGAATTTTGTTTTTTTGTAGTAGCTAGGTTCTGTAAATTTCATGAAGCAGTTATTTGCATCCTCACAGCTCATATACATCTGGAGTGCCCAATGTGTCTCTGGGATCCCCCCCAGCTCTCCCAAACAAAACAAACATATATTGAAGCGCCGAAGCCCAGTATTAACAATTAATTTAAAGCCCAGATGTTCCATGAGATTGGCCCGACTGTCCTCAATATGAGTTTCCTGGATGCATAGGATGTCTACTCGCATTGTTTTTAGAATCACAGCCGCCCTTTGTCGCTTAGTCAGATCATTAAGGCCACATATATTAATAGATGCAATCCGGAGATTCATTATTTAATATTGATCATCTTGCCCTGCACGAACCCTACCTTATCGATCCTTTGTCTCTCTTGTTTAAGTGTTTTCATTTCAGCTCTATAATCTTTTATTCTTCGATGCACCCTGTACTGATACTTTGCATTCCCTACCTTCATCCTCAAGTAGTAAGACATACTATACAGTACCGTAACCTCCCTCCCAAACAGCCCCAGGTGTCCCCACCCCCCATTCCCCTGCCAGGCAAATAGGTCAAACATGACCTATGTGTGACCGCTGTGACTTCCAACGTGCGCCGCCGGCGGCTCCCCCTCCCCAATCACCCGATTCCCCATTCACAAAAAAAAACCTCCTCACTAGATAAAAGCAAGCTCCCCAATACACCAAAAAATAAATAAATAAATAAATATTACCCCCTTCCCTGTGCCCTGCTTATAATAGTCCTAAAAAAGGTAATAAAAAATAGCATAAGCCAACAACCTAAGCAAACATATCTTTGCTTTTTAAAGAGGTAGATGTACCCTGCCCATAGTTACAGCAGAAAGAAAGCTGACTGAGCGCCCCTAAGTGAGGCTAAGCATACCAGCATCGAGCGTGAAGCCCAAAAAAACCAAAAAAAAGAAAAGACGTAGCTCCTATGGGTGCCCTTCATTTAATTCCTACCGGAATGGGAGAGAAATCTTAGAGCCCCCCCCCCGCTGCCTCCTTTGTTCCCTTCATCTCAGACAGGTATTCCTGTGCCTTTATCTCGGAGAAGAACATCCGCACCCTCCCTTTTACAACAACCTTAAGTCGAGCAGGGAATAACAGATAAGCCTCACACCCTAACCCTTGAATGGGGGTTATTAGGTGTCGGAGCTTCCACCTCCTCTCAACAGTTGCATGGCAAAAATCTGGACGAGCGAAAAAAGTGTGGCCCTCATATGATCGTTTAGCATCAGGTCGTGCTCTGTCCAGAATTGCCTGCCGAAGAAGAAAGTTGCCAATATACACAAGAATGGCTCTTGGATGCTCCACCTGTCTCCCACCACTATTTTTCTTTTGATTAAAGGGGAAGCAATGCGCTCTCTGGACCTTGACGTCCCAGTTCCATTGGGCCAGTTCCGGAAATGCACCCTTCAAAAGTTTAACTACAAAGAGCATTATGTTCTCGCCTTCCGTATTCTCCGCAATGCCCAGCAATCGCACATTATTTCTGCGCTGGCGGTTCTCGAAATCCTCGAGTTTCCACATTACGTCCTCGAACCGTCGCTCTTGCGTCTCTTTAGAGTTCTGTAGTTTGGCCACTTCATCTTCCAAATTTCCAGTTCTTTCCTCAACATGTGTTACCCTATCGGCCATATCTGAACACAGCTTATTGACTTTTCGGAGTGAGCCCTGCAGCTTCTTAGTTGCCTGGTGTGCCCTGCGGCTCTCAAGTCTTGCCTCTCCCTGCATCTGCTTTAGGGTAGAGTATACTAATTCCAGTGATGGTGCGGCTGGGGTAGCAGAAGGAGCCTCGGCCGGTCCTGACTTCTCTGGAGCGCCCGTTTCCCTTCCTCCATGTACGTTTGAGTCGTTGCAGAGTAGTCCCATTCAAGTTTCCTCGCGGTGTCATTCTTAGAGGGCTGGCGCTAGCTTTAGCCTTAGTTCTCCATTTCCGGGAAAGGGTTTTTACATGTTGGATCTTTTGCGTATTTGAGGAGTCTCCAAAGGAGTTATCGGACTCAGACCCTAACGATGTATTTATATCGCTTGTTGAAGTTATGTCTGTATCTTCATTTAGCGAAAAAAATGTATCCCCCTCTGGAGACCGTAAGACCATTAGGTTTAGATCTTCCCTTTCCCCACTAGCGTCACTCAAAACACGAGCGCCACACTCCTGCGGGCCGTTTTCCAAATTTCTCATCGCACACGCCTGAGCCGTTATGTCTGTCCCGTTCCCATCCGAATCACTGCCCGCATTGACTGGTTGTACTGTTGCCCCAGGTTCCATTACAGTATCTAGAGTTACCCCCACATCCCTCATAGTGCTGCCCACAGCGTTGCTCTCGATGCCACCCCAATTGGCTTGATTACCTTGATCGTCTTGTGAGGCGTTCTGTGATGTCTGTGCTATCGGCAGTACTTGTCCCGGTTGGGCCCGCACGGCGGGCTCATGTCGCTCCTCCTTCCCCCCCGGCATCTCCTGGAGTGGTATGGGATCTTGAGTAGCTTCTCCAGGTGAATCAGGACTGAGAGGGGGCCCCTCGCGCACGCCAAGCTCTTCTGTCAAGCGTGTGCTGTTACTAGTTCCAGCCGCCACCAGGGTGGCTGCAAACACCTCTGCAACTGTAGGCTGGCGCATTCAGCTCTCCTCGCACACAGCCCGCCGCCCGGTCCGGCCATCCGCTCCAGGCTTCCCTGTCTTTGCCGTATTTTCCTCGGCCTCTGTTTTCTTTGCTCAGTGCCGATTGGGTCCTGATCCCTTAAGTGCAGCGCCATTCTCCTTCTCCTTCGGGGGGTCCTTCACGGCCCCATCCTTTGTAGACCTGGTGTTTTTAGGCGCCATCAGACCCCCGCAGTTTGGACACTCCGAGTCCTGCCAAGCTTGACTACCGCTCGAGAGTCTCCTCAGCCCCCGATTTGATCCTCGTCTCTGCAGCCAGGTGAGGAGCCGCGCTAACAGATAGGTGCTAAGAGGCATGCCCTGGGAGTTTTACCAGCTAACATCAGTCCTTCAGGTTGATCGAGTGAGAGAGCACGGACAGCGGCTCCTGCAGAGGTCAGGTAGCGGCCATCTTGCCCAACAAAAAACCGCATAACGGTTCTTAGTACTGACCTTTTACCTAGTCACGGTAATGTCCAAAGATGACATGGGGTTTTCTCCGAAAAGCTTAAGCCTCATTCATTATGCATGAGGATTCTTGGAATCACAGGAGGACAGCAGACCTACCATCTCCTGCAGAATAACTATGTATAAGGGTCATTCCTTCTGTCATCCTAGTCCGACATGACACAGCAAGGTATATCCCCAGGGGGTACCACTTTGTGTATATATACACCATATCTGGCTGAAATAGGCAGAGGAGAACAAGGACTTCCATGCCGACAAACTGATGTGAGACGCTGAGGCTCCTGCATGCAGATACTCCAGCTCGCAGTGGTCTGACATCCCTTGCGGGGTGTCCAACTCGAGACCAAGACGGGGTCCCACAGTCTCTCACTTCAGATAATGGGGTTGACTTTATCCTAGAGGGATTCTTGGCTTATACATCCATATACATGCTAGGTACACTGAGGTACATCTAGTTAGGGTCGCAACATAGGAGTACGAATTTTACTGTCATGTATTTTATATACTTGCCTGTATTCATTGTTTTAGCACAATGGTAGAAATATACCATCCTTTTACTCTGTTAGTGCTTATGATCATTTATATTTGTTACTGTCTAGTGGTTATTTCAGCACACCTATTTTACACTAGAATGACGCTGGCTCCAAAAATGCTTATTGAAAAACGTTCCCACTGTTTATTCTGTGTATTTCTCTGAGACGAAGTGAGCATGAGTGACTGAGCGAAAAGTAATACACTGTTTCCACGATCTTGAGGGATCAGGATTGTCATGTTCGATAGTTGCCAAGAACTATTCTCTCCTTGGTAAGAGGGGATTCTAGTGGCACTGTGAGCTAGCTGGTATACAGGCTGACATATTCGGTAGGGGTGTCCAGAATCAGTCTGACTCCAATCCTACAGTGTATGTTGTCTAAACGTGCAGATCCTATATAGGTTTTATAGAAATTGCACAACACTGAATAGGGTATGCCCTTCCTCAGACAAAGGGCTGAATAACCTCACTTTGCCACTGCAGCCAGAGCAGGGGAGTGAGGCAATTCCATGCACTTCAAATAACCTTTCTAGGAGCTTCTTTCACCTTCCAGAAGAAGGGCACCAGGGTATAAAAATAGGACCCTTGGACCCACTCTTCAATTTACTCCTGAAACTAAAGAAGGTCTCTCAGAGGACTGGCTGCTGCTAAGACTGCTCTGCTGTAGCTGGAAGGACTGTGTTTCTGCCTGGAGTCTGCCATTAACTCTCAGTGGCCAGCCCTTCTGTTGAGCCCTGCATCTTCACCTGCACCCAAGACTAACAGATTGACTCAACTGGCTATTTTGCTAGCCTCCTGTTCAGAGCCACAAGGATACAAATGGCTCCCACCATCTCAAACCCAGACCTGAACCCAGCCTGATTAAGTCTTGAACCCCCCCCCCCCCAAGAGGTGTCCCACCAGTCCTGGACCCTTGGTTGTGATGCTAATGGTTCCCAGATGGCCAAGTCACAAATCTGAGGACTTCAAAATATTTTGGCCAAAAACTACTCTGAAAACCAGGAGAAGATTGAGACCAACCTGATCGCCTATTCGCCTACGGTGCATCGCTGGTCGGATTGACTTTACAGCTTCTCCCACTACGTTCTTCTCCACAGCAGCAAATACTTTTCACAGGGACTCCGCCAATGGGGTAGCCGGCCTCATGGAACTGTCTTTGGCTACAGCCCTCTGCCTCGTTTTGCTGGAGATTTTTGACTTCAGAGACTAAGTCCAAACGTACAAATCCTCACTGCGGCTTCGATCCAAGAGTATTTGATGATGCTGATTCTTCCTTGGACACCTCCTGCAGCCTTGACCCACTGAACTTTACCTTCTCAGAATTTCTTCTAAGCCCGAAGATAAGGGCCAACTGGGCCCAATCCACTTCTTGTATCCGAACAATGCTCCATCGCGATCAGTAATATTTTTTTGTCTTTGACCTGATTGTGCATGACTAGATGTCTGCGGTTGGCTCTTTGATCTTTTGGGTACTAGTTTTTTGTAAAAATCAAAACAATTCATAACCCCAGTTCTACTGATTAGATTGTTGTTATTTTGGTGTCAAAATGAATATTAATGTACTCTACTTTTTCTAAATTGGTATGGGATTTTTCTTGTGGGGTGTTTTAACTTTATTACTGTTTGTGTGCTGCATAAATTCTTTACACGTTGCCTGTAAGTTAAGCTTGATTGCTTTTTGTACCAAGCTACCCAGGGTTAAGTACAGGTTAATTTAATCACTTTTTGTGGTTCACCCTGCAAGGGATTGTAGCTGTTGCTGGACCAGGTCTCATATCCCAGTCAACCAACATCCCAGTTTCTCTCACACTTCTTGACCATGTTAAAAAATATATGTACATCAGAGATTTCGGTTCTTAATGCTTTGCCATATAAAAATGTAAGCTAACATCAGCATCAGTCTTTACTTCATTAAGGCTGCTTAAAGTATTTGTGCATGCAGAGCAAGGAATACATAAATAGGCAGCTTTCAATCACTTCTTTAGTCATTATTATTCCTATATACATTAACAGAGTTAACATTTTTGTCTTTTCAAAATTATTTTAGACATGGTAAGCTTGAATGATTCTATCAATTCCAGAGACATAGGAGATGGGGGGCTTGCTATATTATCCAATATATTGCATTTTGTTCAGCAGATGTGACAAACAATATTTCTGCAAAATGCTCATACTGTTTTATATCATGGGAGTGCCTACATTTGATGAACCTTGAGTTTGTCAGCTCAACCACTAGGTGATAAATATGTTCAAATCTTGTATGGACTCATACAGAAATGCTTCTGCAAATGGATTTGTAGGTATCAAAGTGCTTCCTTCATGGCCTATCCTGTTATCCCAGAAAATCATCTACAATGTACCTATGGAACAGATAAAATCAACCACATGACACCTGCCATTTGGCCCCCATCTTGATTTGTCTTAGTCTATAGATTGTTCTTAAGAGGTTTTCAGACTATTTTATGTCTAAGCCTCTCCTTTCCTTATAAGAAAACGCTTTTGGAAGCAAGAGATTCAACAGTAAATTTGGACGAATCGGTTTCTGGCTTAGAAGGTAGATTAGTTGTTTGATTAATACACATTCCTTATCCTGTGGTTGAACATCATAAAAAACGTAGTGGGGAGAGAATTGATGGATTTTGATCGAGGTATGCCCATTATCACTTTAGGCAAAAGGTTACCCAGTACACAAATCAGTGTGTAAATCAGAAAGCTACTTTGCAACTGTACATTAATACTAGTGAATTTGCAAAATTGCACATTTGCTGCACCAGAGGGCGTCCTTTCAAGAATATCCTTCATAAAATATAGTGCCTGTTTGTGCTAGTCCTCTCATGCCACTTTCTTAATTTAACAGACTGTAAAGCATTAGAAACCCCATAAATTCAATACGAGATGAGCAATTCACTGCTATCAATGTATTCTTGGAATGGATTTGGATCACAAATTCAGGCTAAAAGAAGAGAAGTCCTCTCTTCTAAAGTAGAGTTCATACTACCCCTCTGATCTTTGATAATTGCCACAAAGTTATAATGAAAAGCTGTGAAATGATCTCTCTGCTCTTGAAAAGAGCACAAAGCAACATAAGTAATAGAGTGAACTTAAAGAGAACCTTGAGAAAAATGTAACAGGTGTCTCATATTCCATAATTGTTTGTATGTATACATTTTCCTTTTGGAAATTAGTTCCCAACACCTGCTGACCAGTAACCGATTCATCCCCAAATCATTCTCCTCTTCTTGTGTTTCCAGGAAACAATCTTGTTCACATGTGATAATTTACCTTGGTCCCTAGGCAGTGGTGGTATTCCAATTTATCAGAGCCCTTAAGCTTCCCAGTTCCCTGTATGAGTATTATGGCCAGGCCATGTAATTTTCTGTGCATTCTTGGATGTATAGTCCTTTTTATAATGTTATGAATGCCATCCAAAAATTCCCAGAATCAAGAGAAAGAATATGGAGGTGATGAGCTACTCGCACATGGACCTGGGAAACTTGAGAGCACTGCTTACCGCTTGGAGTACTGAAAACCAACAAGTGTCCTGTGAACCTCTCCTATAACATACCCAGAAATGATCCATGTTAGCTGTCATGGACAATCAGACACATTTTTCAGGATATCCTTTACCCTTTTGCCCTTTACCCTGAGTAAATATGATTACAAGTCATCTGAACCAGTGCTATAAGAGGCTTTCATTAGACGTCATGCTAGTTATGTTGTTTCATTGTAAAACAGTGAAAACAAATATCACAGTCATTGTGGCTAGATAATATAGGAATCATGTAGAGATAAAATTGTGTTTTGGGAATTCTCCTTTTCCTACTGAGACTTTGATGGAAATAAATGAAACAATTTATTGACAAGGGAAATCCTGCATTTAACAGCACCATACAAGTACAACGTAAAAACGTGAACACATATATATTCACACATTTTTCTTCCTTACTTGTGTTTTATCGATCCATCAATGAGCTTAACTTCCACCTTTCGACAATTCTCTCTCCCTATAGATCCCTATAGATTCCCCTTTCTCTCAAGCGGTAATAGTCATGCAACAAAATTAGTAGTACAATCATTTGCTCCTCACAATAGTTCCCCAAAAGGCAAGATTTTTGAACAGATATTCTGGATTGCTTTCATCCAATACTGTAGCTCATTCGGGACTCACTCACCCAAGAGCAGCAACTCTGTCTTTACTATACTTTCTCTAGTGCCTTTGTTTTTTTCAGTGAATTTCTAAGGTTTTTTTAAATTCGATTCCCTAACTATATGTCTCTGTAACCTTTGGTTTTTTCAGTGAATTTCCAAGGTTTTGTAAATGTTAATTCCTAACTATAACGTGCCTGTAACCTTTGTTTTTTTCAGTGAATTGATATATATATATACATATATATATATTAAATGAAAAAGCGGTTCCATACACTGTGTAGAAAGGATCCCACAGCACTCCAGTTTAAGTTTTCAATTGCTTATTTATTCCAGCAAAGGAAAAAACGCCAATGCGTTTAGATGCTTTCAATGCACCCTGGTCACGACGCCACTAATACGTGTCTAATAAAGGTTTAAGAAACTCACAGAGGAGTGAACCAAGTTACAAGTAAAAAGGTAAAAAAAACAAGAAAAGGGGATGGGGTAGAAAACCCCTGACCCCCTAGGCCTGCTCAGGGAGTCCCACAGGGACCTCGAGGGCCAAAAAAAGCAATAAAAAAAAAACCACCAGGATTCGCTTATAGTCCGAAAATCCCGCCAATTTAAAAAAAAAAACTGAGCACTGGCTCCCGTGCTTTGTTTTCTTGAAGCCCCCAAGTGGGCCAGGTCCCATGAGGGGAGCCACTCGGCCCCCCTCCCTTAATTTTTAAAAAAAAAAATGGGATGGCCGGGGGATGGGGTCCCCGGGGCTAAAATCGGCCTGGGGAAGGGGCCCCCCTCCTAAAAAAATAAAATAAATTAAAACATGGCCTCAGGAGGGGGGCTGCATGGCCCCCCTCCTTTAAATATAGGTTTTTAAAAAAAAATAGAAATGGCCATGCCCCGGGGGGTGGGGTCCCTGGGGCCAAAATCGGCCTGGGGAGGGGGGCCACATGGTGCCCCTCCCCTTTAAGAAAACAAAAAAAAACAAAGGCCTAGCCCTGGGGGATGGGGTCCCCATGGCCATAATCAGCCTCAGGAGGGGGCCTCGCGCCCCCCTCTCCATTTCAATTTTTTTTTAAATGGCTCAGGCCCTGGGGGATGGGGTCCCCTGGACCCAAAAGGGTCAAGGAAAGGGGGGCCACACAGCCCCCTTCCTAAAATAAAAAAGAAACCGGCCACTTACCGGAGGCCCCGCCCCCTCCCTTCACCACTCTGCAAACGCACCTCCTGGCGTGCTCTGGGTTGGGGGATGAAGTCCCCTTCACTGGTGAGGGTCCTTGGGGCCAACTAGCCCACCAGGTACCTCCAGTAAGCCCCACAGAGTGGGATTGCTGAGAGGTGGTCCGAGGCCATGCCTCTTTTTACAACACTCTGCAAACGTGCATCTTGGTGCACTGGCGGTGGGGCGATGAGGTCCCCTTGTGTCCTGAGGACATCAGGACTGAAGTGGACTTCATCCCTCATGCAGCAGTGCGCCAGGAGGCGTGTTTGCAGAGTGGTGTAAAAAGGGTGTGTGGCCTCTGACCACTCTCAGCAATCCAGCTGTGTGCGGCTTACTAGAGGTAACAGTAGGGCTAGTTGGGCCCCAGGGACCCTCAGGAGGCAATAGGACTTCATCCCCCAACCAAGAGCGTGCCAGGAGGCACATTTGCAGAGTGGTGGAGAAAGGGGGCATGGCCCGTGTCCACCTCTCAGCAATCCCACTGTGTGGAACTTACTGGAGGTAACAGGTAGGCTTGTTGGCCCCTATAGACCCCCAGCAGTGAAGGGGACTTCAATCCCTATCCAAGAGCGTGCCAGGGAAAGCGTTTGCAGAGTGGTGGGCAAAGGGGGTGTGGCATGCTATGATGTAATAGGAGGGTTAGTTGGCCCCCAAGGATGTCCTTGGGGCCAACTACCCCTCCTGTTACCTCCAGTAAGTCCCACACAGTGGGATTGTTAAGAGGTCTTCGGAGGAAGAAGCCCTCCTGGTACCTCCTGTAAGTCCCACGCAGTGGAATTCCTGAACGCTGGTCGGAGGCCCAGCCCACTTTCTCCACCACTCTGCAAACGCGACTACTAGTTAAAGAAGCATTTGCAATGTAATATGTCTCGCATTTGCGAGAGTTAGAGCTATTAGCATTGTAAATGTAAAAGTTTTTTACTAATGTTTTTTGGAGTGGAGTGGATGTACGTTGTGTGTAGTGGAATTATGTGGTATGTTGTGCAGTGAAATTATGTGGATAGAAAGTATGTGGTATTTAGTAGATAGAAATTATGTAGAGTGAAATTATGTGTTATGGAGAGTAATTATGTGGTATGGTAGTCTGTGTTGTGGAGTGGTAACCTCAGGTTTAGTCTTCCTCGTTTCCATAGAAGCTAAACTATTAACTTAATAAGACAAAAAAAGAAGGAACCACTGAGGAGCACTTCTGACCTAGTCAGAGGTATGAACAGGGCCACTGGAATTATATGGCTTTCGGCTGCACCGATTATCGCATAATTATATATTTTCAGCATTTGCCACATAATCCATCTTTTACTGCATAATCTGCAGATTTGAACAAAAAAAAACTTGTTTCTAGCTCAAACGTTACCAAAAATGCAGCAACAAGTGTTACAGCTTGGTGGAAGGCCCTTTGAAAAGCTGGAATGGTCAACTGTTACTTACTGCGGGTGTTAAATTGGTACTAATGGTGCGCAAACTAACCCTCGGCGTCAAATTCCACTCCGCTCGCGGAATTTGCGGAATTTAGGTAATTTCGCGTTCCGCGGAGAACGCGGAATTGCCAACAATTCCGCGATCCGCGGCGTAGCGGAATTATTTTCTTGTTCGCGCTTTAAAAATGCGTTCTAGCGCGTGCGATAGTGACTTACTGAGATTCCTGCGTTCGCCGACGGGTTTTCCTATCCGTTCGCGTGCGCCACGAGATTTCGGTAGCCGGCCGCGCGATCCCGCGAGAGTGTGCGATCACGAACACGTCATTCGTCACGCCATCGTGCACCGCAAGAGAGATTGCGATCGCGAACACGTCATTCGGGCGTGCCATCGGACATCTGGCGGAATGTTGGTAAAGCTCGCGATGAACACGCAAAATTTTCAGTCTGCGAGAAGAATAATATCTCGAGCACCATAAAACCTTCTATAAAATGATGATTTGGATGAAAAAAACCTCAGATTGATATTTGGCTGTCCTTTTTTGTCAAATTTTTTTGGGGGGAGAGGGAGGAAGTGCCACAGTCTCCTACTTCCTGTTCCTGTCCAGCAGGCTCCTCCCAGTGCTTTGTCCATCTCCTGTTCTTTTTTCACTTGGAATTGGGCTGGAAGGATCACTCTTTGTGTCTGCTGCATCATTATCATCGGATTTGAGGACTTTTGGATTTGAGATTTTACAAGTAAGTTGGTGTTGTTTGATTGGGGCATTGCAGTTGCTGCAACTACAATTTTGGTACTTTTCATCATTTAAAAAAATAAATAGTTGTGGGTAGCCAGTAGGCCCAGAGCTAGTCATGGGTTGGTGCATGATGAAACATGATGAAAGTTGAAACAACTGTTCCTTTGCTGTGTGATGTATTTATTAATTTCAAACATCATTTAGGGCACATGGATGGCATTGGATTGAATTGCAAAATGTGTATTTTTGGGTGTATTTCAGTTTTTTGGGGTGTGTGTTAAATACATGCCTTAGTTGTGTGTGGTGTGTTGCAGGCCTTGTTTAGCCCTGTGGATTTTCGTTTTTGCATTTTATTGCATTACAGGCAAAGCAGTGTGGTTTAGCATGCAGCCTTTGCCTGGCTATTATAGGCCTGTTTTCAGTACATTGTTTTCCAGGCCTCCTGCTTGTTGCTTGTGATTTGTGAGTGTCCATGTGGCTGGTGGCCATTTCTGGTGGGAGTTATAAGTGTGCTGCTTTTGCCATTTAGGCCTGCATGGTTTTCCTCTTGGCTTACTGCTTCCATCCATCCCCTTTGCCAGCTGCAGCTCCCTGAATGATGTGATGAGCAAATAATTTAATGCCAAACAGGGTCCACTTCTATTACATTTGTATTTTTGTTGTTGTTCCTCTTCTTTCCTATCCTTCCTGACAGTGTACACAGTATACCATGAAAGTCCTTGTTGACAGTCTCACAAATGGCTACACTAACTTATATATTTTATTTGTTTGTTTGTACTACTAGTAATTGAATCACAACAACAAATGCAACATTTCACTGATGTTCTTCTCCTGGCTTCTTTGCTTTTAGGTGCACAAAAAGACAGAGGAGGAGGTGTCATCATCATCACCCGTTGTACTGCCAGACAGAAGTCCTGCTGCGCACCACGTCACGTCCACGTGTGACCACAGAAATCTCTGCAACTTGTGCACCTGCATCCTGCTGACATCTGAAGAAGATGGCCCCAAAGAAAGGTACCAGGTCCTCCAGTACCAAGAAAGTTGCCAGTGAGAAGAAGAAGGAACAGAAGAAGGAAGTGGCACTTGCCAAGACTGGTGTGCCGGCCGATGTGTTTTTTGGTAAAAAAAACTTACGCCTGCAGCAGCGGTGTCCGGTGGGGACCAAGCTGGGAGCAGCACCTCCGCATCAGCGGGCCCACCCCACCAACCTAGGCCCAAGCCCATGAGTGTGGCAGAGGTAGCCAGTCTACTAACGACCAGTGATGTTGAAATTTCATTATCGCAAAGTAGTACCCAATCCACGCACTCGCAGGCGGAAACTCAGCAGATAAGTGGGCAACCACAGCCGCAACCCCAGCCGCAACCCCAGCCGCAACCCCAGCCGCAACCCCAGCCGCAGCCGCGACCCCAGCCCAAGCCGCAGCCCCAACCACAGCCCCAACCGCAGCCGCAACCACAGCCCCAGCCGCAGCCACAGCCGCAACCGCAGCCGCAACCACAGCCGGAACCACAGCCGGAACCACAGCCCACAATAGTAGTTGTTCCACCTGAAGTAGGGGCAGTTCAGGAAATCGAGCTTTTTGCAGATGAAGAGGAGCAAGCCACTGTTTCAGAAGATCCATTGTCTTCCAGACCCCCAGCAAGGAAAAGGAGGGTTAGTCCATCAACTTCTTCTTCAAGTCCCGCTTCTGATGATCTAGATGCCACTTGGAAGCCACCAGCTCAGTCTGAGAGTGATGCATGCCACAAGACAAGGCTAGTGAAAAGGAAGGTTCCAGAAAGCCTTAGAGTTATGGAGGTAGATGTAGACGAGGGGGTGATGATGATGAAGAGCCAGTCATCATGAACATCACTCCTGGGCCTGCAGGAGATGGAGACCAACATTATTAGACTATCCAAAATCGCTGCGAGGGATGTAGCACGGATACCACCAACACAGGTAACACCAACACGACCTCCAGCTTCCATATTTGCCTTTGCAAAGGCCCGGCAGGGACCTACATCCAGCTCAACCACCACCTCAGTAGGTGGTGGTAATGTAAGTGCACAGAGTCAAATTCCAGGCACACCCTCCAGTTCATCTGGTATTGAAAGTGGCACCTCCAGCAGCGCCAGAAAGTTCTCCTCCCAGTTTGGGACTTCTTTTCGGTTAGCAGTAAGGAGGAGAACATTGCTATATGCTCAATTTGTCGGCAGGCTGTTAGGCGGAGTAAGCTTGGTACAAACTATGGTACCGGAGGACAAACAAGTCATCTCAAAAAACACCACAGTATCAAGTGGGAGGCTCACCTACTTCACTTAGAAAAAAGTAAAACTGGACCTATTGCTGTTGTTGGGGATGAAGAAGTAGGGGAAGATATGATCGCGGTGGAAGGTCAACAAGAGGGAGACATTTCTAGCCCTATCTCCAGCAGTGTAGTGGTAACGCCCACATCCTCAGCAACATCTCAGTGGCTCCGTACTAAGAGTCAGCCTGAGACACCAAGGCAACCGGGCACTGCAATGAGCAAAAGTGCGGCACCGTTGAGCCTAACTGGGTTCAAGAAGAAAGGTGCACCACAAAGGAAAATATTCCAGCCTACCATTGACAGCATGCTTAGGTCGGAGGGGCAGTACCAACGCAACCACCCAATGGCACGGTTGTACAATGCGAAGCTGGCTAAAATGTTAGCGCTGGACCTTCTCCCTTTTTCATTTGTGGAAGGGGTGGGTTTCCTTGAATTTGTGTCAGCCATCTGCCCTAAATGGAAGGTTCCCAGCCGGTCCTATTTCGCCCGAGTTGCTGTTCCAGCACTACATCATGATGTGCTGGAATTGGTTGGACAAGCTTTGCAGCAGAGTGCTGTTCACAAAATCCACCTGACAACAGACATGTGGACCAGTTTCCAAGCCACTGATTACATGTGCATCACTGCACACTGGGTCTCTTTTGTGGGGGTTAGAGAAAAGCTATCTGAAGTAGGTGCTGTTGACACAGCTGAGATTTTTAATGCTTCTCAGAAACATGCAACTGTAGCCATGTTCGCCATGGAGAAATCTCATACTGCTGCAAACATTTTGGAAGAGTTTAACAGCAAGGTCTTTGAATGGCTGCGCCCAAGAGGGCTTAACATTGGTTTTGTTGCCACGGATAATGGCAGTAATGTACTTAAGGCCATGGAGGTTGGTGCCTATTTCAGGGTCCCGTGTTTGGCGCACTGCATTAACATTATAGTTCAAGACTTTCTGAAAAATAACCCATAGTCAGCAACTTACTGACCACCTGCCGCAGAATATGCACTCATTTCAGCCATTCTTTTAAAGCCCGGAAGCAGCTGAGGATCATTCAACGTGACTATAGAATGCCAGTCAAAGCACTCATCCAGGAGGTGGCAACACGTTGGAACTCAACGTATTACATGCTTGACCGTCTGCTTGAGCAGTACAGACCAATCAATGAATATGTCATGCGAAGGGCGGATGCTACTGTGAAAGGCATGACCCTTCAGATGGACCAATGGTGCCTAGTTAAATCTCTTACAGAGATGCTTCTTCCTTTCGAGGTCTTCACACGTGAAGTCAGCAAGGAGGACTGTACTATGGGCCAAGCTATCCTATTGTTGCACATGCTAGAGCAACAGCTGAAGGAGGTGTCTGAAGCGTACATAGGTGTGGAGGAAAAAACAGAAGCATATGAGTTGGTGGAGAGCTTATCATGTCGCTTAACTGAAAATGCAAGGGTGCAAACTAAGATTTTGTCACAAGAACATTACATTTGTGCCACAATTCTGGATCCACGGTACAAATTGGCACTGAACAGTAAGACATTACTCCCTTTTTCAGAAATGGATGTTGCCCGGTACAAAACTTGGATAGCTGAGGCAGCCAGTAAATTGGAAACGGAACGGCTGGTAATTAAAGGCCTCAAACCCACAACAAGTACTGCAGCAGGGCATCCGGCGTCAAGTTCAACTTCAGAGCCTGAGGGCAGTGCATTTGGTTCACAGCTGTCACCAACACCAACACTATCGACAACAGCAAGAACCGGATCATCAGCCCCAGTAAAAACGGCACAGGATTGGTATTTAAAGCAAGGACTTGCTAGGTCCAGTGCTGATGCAAAGACAAAAGAGGTCGAACAAAGTGTAGCACCCCTGAACATTGACCGGATGGTCCAGGCCTACCTGGATGACCCAACAGAGGTCTACATTGATCAAAACCCATTGCGGTATTTGTATGGCAAAAGGGGCCAATGGCCAGTGCTCAGCAGGCTGGCGATAAACTATCTGGCTTACCCTGTCGCAAGTGTCTCTTCTGAACATGTTTTCAGTGCTGCTGGTTCCATTGTAACAGTGAAAAGGACCAGTCTCTCACCAAAAAACGTGGAGAGGTTAACCATGATCAAAATGAATCAGCAATTTATACCACCGAATTACACAATACATGAATCAACGCAGGAAGATGAGGACAGCGGCTCAGGTGACGGAAGTAGCATGTTAGATGCTGATTACCTACTTCTGGTTGAACCCCCAGAGTTTGAGGACGAGCTATACTTCCCTGACAACTAGGCTTCCACTTCTTACTGTTGTTCTCCCTTATTTACTTTTATTTGTGTGTCTGTCTTTCTGGTTGGAAACTTCAAATCACAACAAATCCATCACCACCGTCTTTGTCTTTTATTGCCATATATGAGTTTCAGCTGTCTGCATTTCAGTCCACTCCTCCGAGTCCTGCTCCTCCATCCTCCTGAATCGACCTAAATCTATTGCCCTCAAGCCAGATGATGATTGGATGTAGCATAATCGAAGAAAAACGAAAATCTTGCCTCGTTGAGTCTCTCCAAAAGAAGTGGAACATGATGATGATTACTATAGCTATCCTCCTTTCTGAGCCGAGACAGACTTCCCATTAACTGAAGATGAGAAGGAACAGGTAATGAATGATGACATGCATTGGACGCTGACTAAGTGATTTGTGTTGTTGTTGTTTGTAGTGCATGAAGTTAATTCATTGTGTACTATTATCTAATCTATACACTAAAAGTAACTCAATGCAATGTTTGTTTCCATTCTTGTTTTTTAATAACAAATTTCAACTTCTACTGCAGGCCGATCCATTGCATTTTGAATATGGAAAGGGGACTCAATCTGTACACTGCACACTGAGTTGGACAACACACCATGATGATGACCACAGTGACATAATATCTTCGCAGTCACTCAGTACGATCCGAGATGATTGATGGAATAACTCGGGGCGTTTCATGAGTGGCATAAAAGGTAACCAAGTCAACAACAACCACTGCAGACCTACATGTCTGTGTAGTGGTGGAGTCGAGTGTGGTGGTATGACTGACAGCGGGGCATTGATTTAGTCACTTAATTTGTAAAATGCTATGTTGCTGTATATCTGCTTTGTCTGCCTCTGTCAAAAAATGTACGCTAAATGGAGGATGGGTCACGGGTGCCGTGGGCCTGCTCTGTCCTGTTGTTGTTGGAGGTTAATGCTGGAAACAGACTAGAGTAGACATGATGTATCCATGCCGCCTCTGAAAGTGTTCTTGTTGCACTCCACCGTAATTTATGCATTTTTTTTCTACTTGATTTTTCAATATCCCTTTTGTTTTCCCATCTACAATTACAGGCCGGCCCTTACCCTGTGCTATACTGGGAAAAACAACTCTCACTTACCTTACCAATGAATCTACATCTGCCAGGCAGGCAGTGGCGTCACCCAAGATTGATGGCCGGAGCGTCCATGGAAGGGAGGACCAAGAGGAATGCCGAAATGCAACTCCCCATTTTGACCAGGATAACATAGAGTAACAGTATCAACTTTCATCATCTTTTAAATTTGATTCATTTTTTGTCTTCAATCATTACTACTGTGTGTTGTTGTTGTTGTTATGTTTGCTCTCTGCTTATAATTCAATTCATCCCTACAGCTATTTTTGAATTTTCTTTGCTATCTTTAAGCCCGGGCAGGTACAACAGAACAGAAACTGTATGTAATTTGGGTCTCTCGGAGGGCAGACAGGCAAGGCAAATTGCATAATATACTGCTGCCCTGTACTGTCTAATTGTCTAGTAGTAGTTAGTAAGTACTACTTATCATTAACCATCAAGTTATCATCATCATGCATGCATTTCCTTTTTCTCCCTTAACAGATTTATGGATATGGTTGTCTGCCAAGATTGTGTTTTGTTGTTGTCCATGAGTACTGTTTTTCTTTGTCAAACCTTTCCCAAAACCCCCTTTCCCAACCATTCATCAAACCCTAACCCTCTTCCCCCGGGCTGTGTGACTTATTGAGGTGTGACTAAATTAAATGTACACCAATAATTTATCACACGCTTGCTGGGGCGGATGTGGCAAAAGCAACACTAATTCAATTTCAAGGCAGGGCGAGGATCTTCTTCTGCTTGCCCACCCATGAGCAGTATATTTGCCAGATACATTTTTTACCAAAGGAACCTAATCCATCAGCATTAATTGCTGGCATCGATTGGATTTGTTGTCATCCTCCTACACAGCACTAACGGTTACGATTGTGTCGAGTGTACTCTAGGCCTAGTCGAGTGACTCGACACAGCTAGAGTTTGTAACTCTATGTCCTAGGCTATCCCCGCCACCATTATGTTTTATTGTATTTTGGCATATTATTGTTTGGCAGTAAGTTCCGTACTGTACTTCGTTCTACTACTCCTCCCACAGTCTCTCTCAGGCGACTGACTGTCTCATTTTCTCTTTTTTGCAAATGCTACTGCCAGGGTCTACTACTACTACCACCACAACCATGGCATGTTGGGAAAGAAAACCATCATCACCATGCAGCCATCGCCGTGCCTAAGTTAAACATCACGATACAAAAGGGGATGATGGACGGAACGTTTGAGCCAATCAAACACTCACCCCCAGTCAACTGATCTGGGTTTAATCCATCATCATTCTTTAGCTCACTCCACCACCCCAGTTCAGACATGGCCATATGCAAATCAGTCTGACCCTGTGCCTCATGGGAACAGTCCAGCACGAACCCCAGATCAGTTGACTGGGGGGGAGTGTTTGATTGGCTCAAGCGTTCCGTCCATCATCCCCTTTTGTATCGCTAAGTTAAACATCAAGCACAGGTAAGAGAAGAAGTTTGGGGGAGGCATAATTAATAATGGAAATTTTTTCATTAATTCTATTTCACACACCCCTTTGAGTCCAGTTGCAGAATGCATAGACTAGGAGGAGCGACTGACAGTACTAGTAGGACAAGTCCCTCAGTGAGGGGTACCGCATCTATCTGTTTGTGTCTTACTAAGTCAGCCAACTATTTAAATCAAACACTGGCTGTGGCCCTGCTCCAGCAAGGAAACAGTGTGACGTAAAACAGTAACCCCACCCACAAAACATTAACAACATCGTATAGAAAGTATAAATATATAATTTAATCCCCTAACAAAAATAAACTATGTAAAAAAAATCCCACAACACCTGACCCACCCCTCTCCCTAACCCCAACCAATGTCCATTGCCCGGAATGAAAAAGTCAAAGAAATTAAATGTCCAATTGTCCAAAAGTGAAAACCCCAACGCCCGATTCCCACCCACCAAAATAAGCAATAAAAAAGGGGCAATCAACGGGGTCTGTTAATCAGCGGGCTTACCTCTCCAGGACACGAATACGCTCCTCTAGACGGGCCACGCGGCGCTTCAATGCACGGCAATTGCATCCACAGGGGGGGGGCAGCAGTGCTTAATGTAGTGCGGCGGGCGGCTGCCAGACGGTGGCGCCGTAACACTGGAGGGGGGTGGCTAGGGCCAGGGGCATTGGAGGAGGCTGCAGCTGCTGCCGCCTCCTCCTCCTCCTTCTCTAGAACCACCAGCTGCCGGTATTCAATTTGTATGGCCTCCAGCTTCCGGCGCCGGGCCTTGGCTGCCAACTCCTTCCTGTCTACTTTCACTTTGGAAGGAGTAGCTATATCAAGAAGAAAAAACAAGACTATTGTAAAATATACTCTTAGCAAAGCAGTAAGACAAATTAATTCTACACATAGTGGCACAGTAGCACTAGCAAGCACAGTACATAACATTTGTGGTATGTATCTATCCTCCCACTACCTCGGCCTCTAACATTTGTGGGAGTTTCAGGCATTCCACCACCCATGCATCTGATTCCGATCAGACACCTATGCATGCATCCCACGTATCCTTCTCTGCCAGTCATAAATATTAAATCTCGCCCGTCCTTCCTCCTTCCACCCTTCTTTCCCTTTTCGTTCAACCCATCCATCAAGGTCATCTGATCTGACTTTTAGTCTTCTCCATAAAACTTTCACAGCTGAGTTGAAGTCAGATAGAAGAGGCCATTGGTTACACAACAGTACACTCCTGTCGCTAATGCTATTGCTAATGCTAAGTAAAGGGTGTCTTCTTCAACCGTTCACAACAACTTCTTACTTAAGTCTCAACAGTACAGTATACATTACACCCTTGCAGCGAGTGTAATGTCAATAAGTAAGGATTAGGAATATAACTTACCACCGCCCGCCACTGTTGCTGGCACAGCCCCTGCAGCTCCTACTGCAACTGCCGCATCTCCTCCTGCACCCTCAGCGGCCGCGTCACCTTCGCCGCTGGCCCCGGTACTGGTGGTCGGTAGTACGCCTAGAAAAAACATTACACATTTTTCAGATGCCATATACACCTCCCCCTATTTTTCACTAGCAAGATTGAAAAAAAAGTTAATACATACATAATACATATACAACATACATCACTAGTACAAATCAGGTAGTAGAGTAGATACTAGTAGTGTTATATGGTCCCTAGGGTCATTCTAGTCTTTGCTAAGTTACCCCGAGCCATGCAACCATTTTAGCTTTGTGTCTTTTATTTTTTGCGCAAGTTACCTCACAGCTTGTTGTGTAAGACGCCTTTGAGCCCACATGAGCTCATACTGCTACTGTCTGAGCGCTGCGTACAAGGTCGAAAAACAAGCCACTTTGTTATGGAGTTCTGGTGTTAGTCCATATTGCTTATCCATAAAAATACTACACTTTTTGGCACGACTGAGAAATGCTTGCACTATACGAACGCGCACCATTTTTCTCATAACAGATGGAAGATTCCCTTCTACGAACCAGAGCTTTGCAGAGCTTATGATGTAACCAGTACTAGGTTCTTCTAAGGTGAGGGGTCCCGAGAATTCACTCAGATCTCCATTTATAATTTTATATAAACTATATTCCTACCAAGGGGAGGGTGGTTCTTCCACCACTGTTCAGTTATCATGATTTCGCCTTTTGTCTTCTATGGACTTGTAGTTGTAAGTGTAACTAAGTGTAACAATGTTTAGTGTTTTAATCTTATGCATTTTGCTGTTGCTGCTGCATTATAGAACAACGTACAGAGCTTGTCAGTTGAAAATAAACCTTTTGAACTTACATAGACTCGGTGGTATTTGGTGTGGACTTACACGAGAGAGTGAGCGAAAGGGTGTGCATTGCTTCCGCGACAGAGGTCGGGAGTGTTATGTTCTGGGTTGTCTACTCATTGGGTATCTTGGGGGGGGGGGTTCGGAGAGCTAATGAGACACTATAACTAGTCGGTCAGGGGATTGTGGTAGCTTCTGATTGAGGTGTGAGGAAGGACCAACCTCCCATCACCAATGTCCTATTTTCTTGTGCAAAGTTCTGTATGTGCAGAATCCCTACAACAGTAGTAGTATGTCCTATCCTATCAAAAATAGTAAAATCTGGTTGGGCATTTTGTTGGTGGGAATTGTCGAAAAGCCTCAAGATTAAGAAGACTAGAAGTAGTAGAAGAGGACAACCCAAAGGACTGGACTCAATGGCTAGAGCTATTGGTGAATCTGAGTTTTATTTAAAACCTTTAAATAAAGAGTGGCCAACTGGGCAAGCTTAGCTACAGACAGACTAATAGTAGTAGTACAGAGAGTCATAGCAGACGCAGTTAGAGGCAGGGATAACAAGAATTTAGAAACAGATAGTCTAGATCGAAGAAGAATTTGTAAAAAATAGAATTAGGATACCGAAATAATAATTCGGAAAAAATAAGGTGCAGGAAAAGTTAGGGAAATATAATTATTAATATAAACCACTGGAGGACTTACTGGGGCCAGCAGCAGAGGCCTCGGTAGAGGAGCGGTCCTGGCCCTGGGAGGCATCTTGATGATCTTGTCCCGCCGCCTGTGACCCCGTCTTCTTGCCCCTGGGTGCTGATCATGTAAGATTTCATAAAGAAAGAGAAAAAAATTAAAGTTTGGTATGAAACAAATAAAATATTTTAAAATACGCTCCAAAAACATTTTTGTGAACAACAATTGCAATAAAATTGACCTATCTAATCTGATCGACTAGTAGTATTGCGAGATTCACGGACCGTCTAGTAAGCCTAAGTACCACCTGACCTAGCCCACCTATTCCAATCCAGACGGGCCAATTGTTCAGTAAGTCTGCATTTCCATTTATTTTAGTCCTCAAAAATGCTTGGTGGAGGACACATGCATACATTTTTGCATACACCAAATTGTTGGCTGGTTGCTGCTGATGTTCTGCTAGTGATGATATAAGCCTATTGACACTCACTAAACAAACTACAAAAGGTTCTACTAAGGACTGGGGTAAGCAGCACTCGGCAGCACGTGACAGAGGATGCGTCACGCACACCACTTAAAAATTACCAACTAATAAGTAACTAAACCTACCAATCCACCACTATCCCTTCTTAGTGGCAGGAGGACAAAGGAAGGGCTAGAGTCTCTCTAGCATTACCTAACTTAAGTTCTCTAAAGTAAACTCTTACATAATCATCAGGCCAAGCGAGCGCAAAGTTGCAAACAAGTAAGATTAGTAGCGCCGAGCGCCTGTGTCATAACAATAACAGAAGATTTTTAAACGTAATTTACCTGCAATGTAAGCAGCAGCATTCTTGCTGGTCGGGAAAAAAAAATATTCGCAATATATAACACAGAGCAGAAGAACACAAAGTAGTAATATTAAATAGCTACTCACCAAGCCCCGGGACCTCCACTCCTAGCAGGTCCAGCAGGTCCTGCTCCCGGTCCAGAATATCGGACCACCGGTGCGTCAGCTGGTTATTGGTGCACCGGACACCAGAGCAGCGAAACACTGCCCGACGCACCTTGCCCCACCGCTGCCGACGCTCCCGGAGCCGTACCCGGACCCAGGCCTGCCGCCTGCTGCCAGGGTTAAGGGGAGGTGGCGCTGCATAAAAAAAACCAGTGCGGCCACCTCCGCCTCACCAAATAAGGCACGTGCCTGCACCCCTTTTTGGCGCCGCCTTCCGCAAGGAAGGCGGTCGTGGCTCTGGCTACGGCTACGAGCCCTGTGGCCCTTTGCCATGGTTCTGGGTAGGCGGGGGGCGGAAAAGAAAAGGTAGGAATTAAAAAGTAAGTAAAAGAAATGAAAAAGCAGGTAATAGAAAAAGAGTGAAAAAGTAGTGAAAAACACACAAAAGGTAGAAAAAAACTCAAAATATAGAATCAGGAAAATAGAGAGATAGATAATAAATAAAAAAGATCCAAAAAAAGTTTCCAGAAACAAAGGTTTGAAAAGATAGAGGGAGGATTGAAAAGCAGGCCCAGAACCATAGCAATAGAGTGAAAAACAAGATGGCCGCGCCCATTGCTACCGCATGGGCAAGTTCGCGCGATATTCCCCCCCCGAGCACGCAAAAAGCATCGCGAACACGTAATACGCGTTCCCGAACAGTAAATACTTATCGCGAATGGGCGGGAGCATGCAATACGCGACCTGGAACTGGAAAAAAGCATCGCGAGCGGGCGGGAGCATGCAATACGCGACCCGGAACAGGAAATAACCATCGCGAGCGGGCGGGACAAGTGAAAAACAAGATGGCCGCGCCCATTAGCGACCGCATGGGCAAGTTAGCGATATATTTCCCCGCGAGCATGCAAAAACACATCGCGAACGGGCGGGACAAGCAATTCTGCGTCTTCGCGGAATTTCTACGTGCTTGCGGAGATTTTTAACAATTTTGCAGAGATTTGCGTAAAGCGACTACGCAAATTCCGCCCACCCCTAACGCAAACCACTCTTGCTTCTTTCTGAGCCTCTCTTTCCTCTTTCTGCATTTCTCTTGCTTCTTTCTGCACCTTTCTTTCCTTTTCTGCACTTCTCTTGCCTCTTTCTGCACATCTCTTCCGCTTTCTGCACCTCCCTTCTTTCTGCACCCGTGTTCCCTCTTTCTGTACCTAAGTTCCCTCTTTCTGCACCTCTCTTGCCTTTTTCTGCACTTTTCTTGCCTCTTTCTCCACTTCTCTTGCCTCTTTCTGCACATCGCTTGCTTCTTTCTGCACTTCACTTGCTTCTTTCTGCATCTCTCTTGCTTCTTTCTGCACCCCTTTTGCATCTTTCTGCACCTCTGTTGCTTCTTTCTGTACTTCTCTTGCTTCTTTCTGCACCCCTCTTCCCTCTTTCTGCACCCCTCTTCCCTCTTCCATCTTTCTGAACCTTTGTTGCCTGTTTCTGCACCTCTCTTGACTCTTTCTGCAATTCTTTTGCCTCTTTTTGCACTTCTCTTGCTTCATTCTGCACCCCTCTTGCCTCTTTCTGCACCCCTTTTGCCTCTTTCTGCACCTCTGTTGCTCCTTCCTGCACCTCTATTCCTTCTTTCTGCATCCCTCTTGCCTCTTTCTGCACCCCTCTTGCCTCCTTCTGCACCACTCTTCTCTCTTTCTGTACCTCTCTTGTCTTTCTGCACCTCTCTTGGCTCTTTCTGCACCTCTCTTGCCTCTTTCTGCACCTCTCTTTCCTCTTTCTGCAGTTCATTTGCCTCTTTCTGCACCTCTGCTGCTTCTTTCTGCACCTCTGTTGCATCTTTCTGTACCCCTCTTGCCTCTTTCTGCACCTCTTCCTTCTTTCTGCACTTCTCTTGCTTATTTCTGCACCTCTCTTGCTTCTTTCTATACCATTCTTGCCTCTTTCTGTACCCCACCTCCCTCTTTCTGCATCTCTCTTGCCTGTTTCTGCTACTCTTGCCTCTTTCTGCAGTTCTCTTGCCTCCTTCTGCACCCCTATTGTTTCTTTCTGCACTTCTCTTGCCTCTTTCTGCACCCCTCTTGCCTGTTTCTGCACCTCACTTGCCTCTTTCTGCACCTCTCTTGCATCTTTCTGCACTTCACTTGCCTCTTTCTGCATGTCTCTTGCTTTTTTCTGTACATTTCTTGCTTCTTTCTGCACCTCTGTTGCTTCTTTCAGCACTACTCTTGCCTCATTCTGCACTTCTCCTGCATGTTTCTGCAACTCTCTTGTCTCTTTCAGCACTTCTCCTCCTTCTTTCTGCACCTCTCTTGCTTATTTCTGCACCTCTCTTGCTTATTTCTGCATCCCTCTTGCCTCTTTCTGCACCCCTCTTCCCTCTTTATGTACATTTCATGCCTCTTTCTGTACCCCTGTTCCCTCTTTCTGCACCTCTCTTGCCTGTTTCTGCACCTCTCTTGCTTCTTTCTGCAATTATCATGCCTCTTTCTGCCCCTCTCTTGCCTCTTTCTGCACCCCCTCTTCCCTCTTTCTGCACCTCTCTTGCCTCTGTCTGCAACCCCTGTTCCATCTTTTTGCACCTCGTTTGCCTGTTTCTGCAACTTTCTTGCCTCTTTCTGCAGTTGCCATGCCTCCTTCTGTACCTCTGTTGCTTCTTTCTGCACTTATCTTGCCTCTTTCTGCACTTCTCTTGCCTCTTTCTGCACATCGCTTGCTTCTTTCTGCACTTCCCTTGCTTCTTTCTGCATCTCTCTGGCTTCTTTATGCACCCCTTTTGCATCTGTCTGCACCTCTGTTGCTTCTTTCTGCACTTCTCTTGCTTCTTTCTGCACCCCTCTTCCCTCTTTCTGCACCCTTCTTCCCTCTTTCTGAACCTCTGTTGCCTGTTTATGCACATCTCTTGCCTCTTTCTGTGCCCCTTTTGCCTCTTTCTGCACTTCAGTTGCTTCTTTCTGCCCCTCTATTCCTTCTTTCTGCATCCCTCTTGCCTCTTTCTGCACCCCTCTTGCCTCTTTCTGCACCCCTCTTCCCTCTTTCTGCACCTCTCTTGGCTCTTTCTGCACCACTCCTGCCTCTTTCTGCAGTTCCTTTCCCTCCTTCTGCACCTCTGCTGCTTCTTTCTGCACCTCTGCTGCATCTTTCTGTACCCCTCTTGCCCCTTTCTGCACCTCTTACTTCTTTCTGCACTTCTCTTGCTTATTTATGCACCTCTCTTGCCTCTGTTTACACCATTCTTGCCTCTTTCTGCACCCCTCTTCCCTCTTTCTGTACCTCTCTTGCCTGTTTCTGCAACTCTTGCCTCTTTCTGCAGTTCTCTTGCCTCCTTCTGCACCCCAGTTGTTTCTTTCTGCACTTCTATTGCCTCTTTCTGCACCCCTCTTCCTTGTTTCTGCACCTCACTTGCCTCTTTCTGCACCTCTCTTGCATATTTCTGCACTTCACTTGCCTCTTTCTGCATGTCTCTTGCTTTTTTCTGCACATTTCTTGTTTCTTTCTGCAACTCTATTGTCTCTTTCATAACTTCTCTTGCTTCTTTCTGCACCTCTGTTGCTTCTTTCAGCACTTCTCTTGCCTCATTCTGTACTTCTCCTGCCTGTTTCTGCAACTCTCTTGTTTCTTTCATCACTTCTCTTACTTCTTTCTGCACCTCTCTTGCTTCTTTCTGCACCTCTCTTGCTTCTTTCTGCACCTCTCTTGCTTCTTTCTGCATCCCTCTTGCCTCTTTCTGCACCGCTCTTCCCTCTTTATGTACCTTTCATGCCTCTTTCTGCACCCCTGTTCCCTCCTACTGCACCTCTCTTGCCTGTTTCTGCACCCCTCTTGCCTCTTTCTGCATTTATCTTGCCTCTTTCTGCACCTCTCTTGCCTCTTTCTGCAGTTTACTTGCCTCTTTCTGCACCCCTCTTCCCTCTTTCTGCACCTCTCTTGCCTCTGTCTGCACCCCTGTTCCATCTTTCTGCACCTCGTTTGCCTGTTTCTGCAACTTTTTTGCCTCTTTCTGCAGTTGCCTTGCCTCATTCTGTACCTTTGTTGCTTCTTTCTGCATCTCTTTTGCCTCTTTCTGCACCCCTGTTGTTTCTTTCTGCACTTCTCCTGCTTCTTTCTGTACCTCTCTTGCTTCTTTCTGCATCCCTCTTGCCTCTTTCGGAACCCCTCTTCCCTCTTTCTGTACCTTTCTTGCCTCTTTCTGTACCTCTCTTGCCTCTTTCTGTACTTCTCTTGCCTTGCCTCTTTCTGCACCTCTGTTGCTTTTTTCTGTACCCCTGTTGCCTCTTTCTGCACTCGTCTTCCCTCTTTCTGCACATCTCTTGTCTCTTTGTGCACCTCTCTTGTCTCTTTGTGCACCTCTCTTGCCTCTTTCTGCACTTCTGTTGCCTCTTTCTGCGCCTGTTATATCTTTCAGCACCTCTCTTGCCTCTTTCTGAACCCCTCTTCCCTCTTTCTGTACCCCTCTTCCCTCTTTCTGCACCTCTCTTTCCTCTTTCTGCACATCTGTTGCTTCTTTATGCACTTCACTTGCTTTTTTCTGCACCTCTCTTGCTTCTTTCTGCAACACTCCTTCCTCTTTCTGCACCTATTTTGCTTCTTTCTGCACTTCTCTTGCTTCTTTCTGCACTTCTCTTGCTTCTTTCTGTACCCGTCTTGCCTCTTTCTGCACACTTCTTCCCTCTTTCTGCTCCTCATTTGCTTCTTTCTGAACTTCTCTTGCCTCTTTCTACATTTCTCTTGCCTCCTTCTGCACTTCTCTTGTCTCTTTCTGCACATTTGTTACTCTTTCTGCACCTCTCTTGGTTTTTTCTGCACTGTATTCAAATGGGAAATGCATGCTGTCAAATTTAAAGGTCTGCGTGCTCTCGTGACCGAGGTATATGTCTACTTGTACATGTATTCTCACATGTGTTATGCATCTGAAGATGGTAGCTTAAAAAGCAGGTAGCGTCTCCTATAGGTGGTCAAATCTTCTCAGTTCTGCTCAGTCATTTGGTTTCACAGGCAGACATGTCTTATGTATATAGGTTTTATAGAGCCCCTCAAATATACTGTTGAATACCCATGTGCCCTGTATTGTGAGCAGAAAGAAATACATACACCTTTTTGTACAGAAATTTACAGAGTATGCTGTTTGAAACACAGGTATTCAAGTATTTGTTTGTTTATTTTTATGTAACATGTCACTAGGTAAAAGCAGAGACATACGCATGCATACCTTCACAAACTTGGTTAGACTAACAACAGTGATATGGTTAGGATTGCTGTTTTACATTTGGTAGGCCTAACATTCTGAGCAGTCGATGAATAGTGAACCTTCAAGAGAAAAGTGAGGTTTAAGACATCTTGGGAGAAGGATTAGTGATTTGGCTACTTTGTATGAGTCTGTGGGAAGGTACAGTTGAAGTAGGCCTCTTTCTGCACCTCTGTTGCTTCTTTACACAATTCTCTTGCCTCTTTCTGCAGTTCTCTTGCCTGTTTCTGCACCTCTATCGCCTCTTTCTGCACCTCTGTTGCTTCTTTATGTACCCTTGTGCCTCTTTCTGTACCCCTCTTGCCTCTTTTTGCACCCCTCTTCCCTCTTTCTGCACCTCTCTTGCCTATTTCTGCATCTCTGTTCCTTCATTCTGTACTTCTCTTGCTCCTTTCTGCACCCCTCTTGCCTCTTTCTGCACCCCTCTTGCCTCTTTCTGCACCTCTCTTGCCTCTTTCTGCATCCTTCTTCCCTCTTTCTGCACCTCTTTCCTCTTTCTGCAGTTCTCTTTCCTCTTTCTGCACATCTGTTGCTTCTTTCTGTACCTCTCTTGCCTGGTTCTGCAACTCTCTTGCCTCTTTCAGCACCTCTCTTGCTTCTTTCTGCAGCCCTCTTCCCTCTTTCTGCACCTCTCTTTCCTCTTTTTGCACCCTTCTTCCCTCTTTCGGCACCTCTCTTGCCTCTTTCTGCACCTCTATTGCCTCTTTCTGTACCGCTCTTGCCTCTTTCTGCTCCTCTCTTGCCTCTTTCTACACTTCTCTTGCCTCTTTCTGCACTTCTCTGACCTCTTTCTGCACATTTGTTACTCTTTCTGCACCTCTCTTGTTTTCTTCTGCACTTCTCTTGCTTATTTCTGTACTTCTCTCGCCTCTTTCTGTACTCAAATGGGAAATGCAAGCTGTCACATTTGAAGGTCTGTGTGCTCTCATGACTGAGGTATATGCCTACTTGTACATGTATTCTCACATGTGTTATGCATCTGAAGATGGTAGCTTAAAAATAGGGTAGCTTCTCCTATAGGTGATCAAATCTTCTCAGTTTTGCTCTGTCATTCGGTTGCACAGGCAGACATGTCTTTTATATATAGGTTTAGGTGTTATAGAGCCCCTCAAATATACTATTGAATACCCATGTGCCCTGTATTGTGAGCAGAAAGAAATACATACACCTTTTTGTTTACAAATTTACAGAGTATGCTGTTTGAATCACAGGTATTCAAGTATTTGTTTGTTTATTTTTATGTAACATGTGCCTAGGTGAAAGCAGAGACACATGCATGCATACCTTCACAAACTTGGTTAGACTTACAATAGAAATTCTAACTTTACTACACAAAATTCCCTTTGTGAATACCGAAAGTCGTAAAGTTAGGATTTTGTCTCAGATTACTTTTGTGAATCGGGCCCTCTGTCTTTTCTCTTCTTTGTCTACTGCCATTCAAAAGTCAGGTGAGTTTTGCTTCTGACATGTCTCTAATTGCCCAATGGAATCAAGAATCAAATGGGAGAATTAAGGTCTCTTTCCAAAGTCAGTAATCTCACCATCAGAAAATGGCTGTACAATATCCGTACTCAATGTTTCCTGAGTCAATAATCACAATCAAAAATGTTCTGTCAAGGAATCCAAATGCAATGCTCACCACCTCCAACTGGGTGACTATTTTCAAACCAGGTCCTTCCCTGAAAGGGCCGCACTCACTTTGCAGGGTCTTCTGAAGGAGATTGTCTGGACCACTGTTCTCATGCTTTCTTCCCTGTCTTTGTACTGCATTGACTAGTGATTGGTGCTGTTGCTTAGCTCTCTTTTATAGGCAAGCCGCACCCTGTCACGAACCAAGGGACATATTTATGACATTCTCACCCACTGCAGAGCAGCAAGTCACCTTGCTGCTCTGCACTGCACAACAGAGTAAGGGTAGGAATACACTCTATTTAAGAGAATAAAGGCACATTCCTGCCTTTTCCCATGCACTGGCACTGTGTTAGAAGAAAAATGTTTTCGCTGTGTTGATTATGTATTGTTCTATGTAAGTTAGCATTCGCTGCACCATTTTATATGTTTGGCCGCCATTTTGAACCATGATCGAAACTAATCATTCCCTTCCTGAAAAAAACAGCTTTTGGTAAGTCTCATTTCTACAAGGTTGGCCCCTGCCTTTTCTCTATGAATACACTGTTCTTATTAATGCATACCTTTCCCACTAGATAGAGGCCTTCTCCCACTAGTCTAGCAGTAGGCATGGACAGAGCGACCTTGAGTAGCAGATAGTGTGTGCCCGGCCTCAGGATCGAAACGTATCCTTCTGTACTTCTTTGTTTCGCTGCATCATCTGCCTGGAAAATTCCATTGTGGGCGTGCCTTCATTGGTTCTGAATCGTACATTATGTATCACCATGTTTGCTGATGTCAGTCCCCTCTGCAGCAATCCTAAAAGACTGGGCAGACTGGGCTCCGCTCGAGTGTATCTGAATAAATATGTTGGTTTGTATTCTCTACTGTCTGACTGACTCTTCATTTGTATGGAAGGCTGAGAGGTGGTCGTGAGTAACTCGGGTGACCCTAATCGGGTCACTTCCTTCAACTGTTTTGGCTGCTTAGCGCCAATGAGGGCACCCTTGCACCATGGTGCAAAGGTGCCTGTGTTGCATGCAGGATTTAATTTTTTCGGGTAAGAACACCTTCCTGCACAAAAAACAATCGTGGGAGGCATATTCTTCGATCTCACATAGATCTCACATAGAAAAAGGAAGTAAAGTGGAGAAATAAATATAAAGATAATTCTCCTCTTTACGCCTCTTCTGGGAATGTGTATCTTTTTGGCGCATTCCCAAGTTTACCAGTTTTGTTAAATCTGGTAAAGCCTCAAAAACCATGGGAGTTGCATGGGAACGCCCATAAAATGGCCACATAATGACTCCCTAGCGCAGAGTAAGGAAACACAGTGATTTGCGTTGCTGTACTCGCAAAGTAGCCTTGCGTGTCTTCATAAATTTTTCAGTTGCATCGCCCATATACCACAACTAGGGTCATAAATATGGCCCCATGTCTTGTGAGAGTTTCCAACTCTGGTGAGATTCAAAACAGTGGTAGCCGTGTTTGGCCTCTACTTTCTGCTCTTGATTACCTTGCCAGAGGCAGCAAAGAACCCAACATGTGAAGCAAGGTCCACAGTGTTGTAGGTCATAAATCGTGCTGCACCCACTGGACCTGGTACATACATTCACCCAGTAGATTAGGGCTTTTCTTTGGCACCTTGTTTTAATGGACCTTTAGGAGGTGCCTAATGTTAGGTTCTCTGCTCATTCTCTGGACGTTTGGAATTCCCACGTGCCGGGAGAATGCAGAGAACTTAGGAAGCAGGGTTCGGAGGGTGAGACGGTTGGTAGGACGAACTCAGAGGAGCGTTTTTTATGTCCTGTTGACATGAATAAAGATATCTCATCTTACCACGGATTTAGCGTCTTTACACTGGCGACGAGTTGCCAGTCAACAGAATCCCCAAGCTTGCAGCCTCTTCTGACCTCATCGCCCGAACAGCTATCCAGTCTTCACGACGAATCTGCAGTCGAAGACTCGCCTGATCCCTGATGCCTGAGCAGCTTTCGGGTCTTCACGACGGTCGAAGACTTGCCCGACCAAGGCCTGTTGAGGTAACAGTGCTGTCCTGGCGCCTTCAAGGTACTTTGTTTTTGATTTTCCGGTGACTTTTGCCTACACGAGCCACCTTCACCTTTGCTGCGCGAGCCAACCCGCTCCTGATATGTCAGCGCTTCGTTGTCCTGGATACCGCCTCTGCGGCTCACGGTGACCCGCACACCGCATTGGCCTACATCACCACTCGTACTGAGCATGGTGACCATCTTGAAACCAGGTACTTTCTGTGTCTCTCTCCCTGATACTTCATGCAACATAGAGATCATCTCTGGAGGCATATAATTTCTTTACAGTGCTGATTTCGGTGATCCAAACACCATATTTAATTCTACTTTCCATACCTATCTTCCAGATCTGTGCACCGCCAACTACCAACGCTGTAGCATAAAAGCCATTTTGGAGTCAGGCCATTATAACATAACAGCCATTATAATTAGGGCTCCCGGTTTTATGGTATTTATCTTTTTAACATTTCCGTCTGTATTTATCCATATTTATTTTTTGGCCATTTTATCTGTATTTATCCATATTTATTTTGTGTTTTGCGTAAAAATTAAGTTCTAAAACTGTACATTTCCATATTTATTTAACTGTTCGACGCACACTCATACTTTGATGTCTGTCATGTTTTCGCTATTTAAGCTACCAGATATTACATACCAATACAGCCATTGGTAAATATTAGCATTATATCACAAATGCATGTTGACATATGCCATTATTTAAAGAAATTTCATCCTGTTTTTTCATTTTCCATGCTGTCCATCTGCTCAGCTGTTGGGCTATAATTCATGAAAAATTTATGTGTAAAAATCCGTAAAAACGGAAAACAGGGAGCCTTAATTATAATATAACAGCCATTTTGGAGTCAGGCGATTTCTCTACAGTGCTGATCTTGGTGATCTGCACACCGTTACCTACCAACATTATAACAAAGCGGCCATTTTACTCACCCCATACATCCACAGTGCTAATCTCGGTGATTCGCCCACCACTGTTACCTATTACCTTTTGGTAATATATGTTGTATTACAAGTGTGATCCCAGTGATCCGCATACCATACCCTACAGACAACACTTCTTTAACACTTTCACGGTGACAAGTACACCGGGTGTGTAGGCAGTGAATTTTCCCTACATGCATTTTGTGCTGTGTCACACACATCAACTTCACGCTACGCTCGCTTTGTTCATCTTACTGCTGTTGTCTCAATTTAACGTGCACTGCGTTCTTTGCCCTTTCAAGCACGTTACCATTGCATCATGCACCAAGTAATTACACCACCTACACCTTTTGTTCCCAATCCAGCTTCTCCAGAAATTGATTGGAAAATATGGAAGGAAGAGTTTGAAGCATATCTGGAGGCTCATGACGGAGAGTCATTCACTAGCAAGAATAAGTACGACATTCTTAGACATTGTTTAGGCAATGAAGGCCGTAACATACTGAAACACATTCCTAAAGAACCAATTATTATAGGCAATAGTGAAGGTGATGGTGTAGAGGACGAGTATGCTACAACTATCAAGGCTTTGAACACTTGTTTCAAAGCTTGTAAAAATGTAACCTTAGAAAGACACAAGTTCCACAGAAGAGTCCATTTGCAAGGTAAATCTGCTTCCAGTTACATTGTCCCCTTGTGCATTCTTGCTGCCTCTTGTGAATATAAGGCATTTTAAGAGGAAATGATAAAGGACCAACTAGTTGAAAAAACAAACAACAAAAAAGTTCAAGAACCTCTTTTATCCAAACTGGATCTCACCCTGCAAAAGGCGTTAGACATTGCCACAAGGACAGAAAGCACTAGTTCATACATGGAGCAAATATCTTTATCTGACAGCAAAACCCAATGTGTTCTAGCAGTTAAATCCAAATATAAGAACAAAAAAGGATTCAAAGAAAGGCCAGATAAAAGAGACAGTAACTATACTACAAGAAAAAAACTAAAGTGTTACAGGTGTGGTAGTACCAGTCATGTAGCCCATGCCAAATCGTGCCCTGCTGTAGACAAAATATGCGCTAAGTGTTCAAAGAAAGGGCACTTAGCCAAAGTTTGCAAATCCACTAGAAGCAAATCATCTAGAAAAGTGCACAATGTAGAATCAACAGCGGAAGAAGCATCTTCATCCACCGAGGAAGATCAAATTCTTACCATTTTGGACATAAATTGTTCTAGTGGCATTTGGGGCATTAATTCACAAGGAGTTAGAAGACCCATATGTTCTTTAAATGTGAATGATATATGTATCAAGCTGTTAGCCAATTCTGGATCTCCTTTCACTCTGATAAGTGAATCAGTTTGGAAGGAGTCATTTCCTAAGCAAGATTTAAAGCAGTCTAACATTCATCCCATTGGTTATGGTGGAAAGGTCATTGATGTTGTCAGTGAATTCAATGCCGATTTTGAATTCTAAGGCAACAGATCTAAAGGCATCATATACATAGCTAAGGAAGAGGCGTGCCTTTGTGGATGGAGAGACCAAGGCAACCTTGGTTTCAGTCTTGATCCCAATAATGCTCAACAAGTGATGTTGAAGAAAGATTTCCTCAAAGTGCAGGCCACCAAGGACATTTCATGGGAATTATTGTACCCAGAAGTATTTAAAAAGAAATTAGGTCTCTTCAAGGGTTTTAAGCATATGATTAAGTTATCAGAAGGGGCTCAGTCTGTGGTGCACAAGGTCAGGAGGGTGCCCATGGCATTGCATGCTGATGTTAAAAAAGAATTGGACACATTGTGCTCATGTGACGTCATAGAGCCTATTGAGTCTTCTGATTGGGTTTCCCCAGTGATACTGGCCAAGAAGGCCAATGGTAACCTGCACATTTGTGTGGACTTGAGGGACCTTAACTAGAACATATGGATTGACCAGCATCCCCTTCCCAACATTACTCATATGACATCCACCCTCAAGAGGGACAAATACTTCAGTTTGCTGGATATGTCATCTGCGTATCATCAAATTGAATTGCACGCAGAATCGAGGCATCTTACCGCATTCATTACTCCGGAGGGCCTTTTCCAATTTAAACGCATGCCCTTTGGACTTGCCTCTGCTGTTTTTCAGAGAGTGGTAGAGAGCATGTTCAAGGGCATGTCTGGGGTAATAGCCTTCCAGGATGACGTTTTGGTATATGGAGAGGATCAATCTCAACACAACAAAAGATTGTGTTGCGTGTTGTCCTTATTAATGCAGAAAGGTGTAACTCTAGGTATAGACAAATGTAGATTGAATGTGACCACTGTAGACTACCTGGGGTATATGTTGTCTTCTGAAGAGGTGCAGCCTAAACACAGTCTGATTAAGGCTATTGAAAATTTCAGCACTCCTACTGACAAGGATCAGTTAAGATCATTCATGGGGCTCATCGAGTTTTATGCCCGATTTATACCCAACTGTGCATCCAAGACTTACAATATCAGGTCTTTACTCAAGAAAAATGCCCGGTTTTGTTGGGATGACGTATTCACCAAGGAATTGATCAAACAAGAAGTAGCTCATGCCATTCCTCTTAAGGCGTTCAGTACGAAAGATCGAACCATAATAATGACTGATGCCAGTCAGAAGGGTTTGGGTGCTGTGCTCATGCAGCATAGAGATGGCAAGGATGAGGTAATAGCATTTGCTTCTGGAAGTTTGCATGGCGCCGAGAGCTCGTATTCCGTGATTGAGCGCAAAGCTCTTGCTTGTTGGTGGGGCATCACTCACTTCAACCACTATCTGTATGGCTCAAAATTTGTGGTACGTGTTGACCACAGCAAACCTTTGATAGAGTGATTCACCACAAGGGGTGGGGGAAAAACGACTCTCAGAATCGCGAGATGGCAGTATAGACTCATGGAACTTAATTTCAAAGTTGAGTATGTGCCAGGCAAAAGGAATCTTTTAGCGGATTGTTTATCTCGATTAACCCCTTGTTACAATGATGCAGTGGAAGGGAAGGATGAGTGTGATGATTTTGAACTGGTATGCAGTGTGTTGGGACCTTCTGAGGATGCCATATCTGAACGAGAGTGGAGAGAAGCTTCTGAGAATGATCAAGAGTTTAAGGAAGTTTTAAGGACATTAAGTAAGGGATGGTCGCATGAGGTCAATAAGCAGAGTTGTGTCAGCAAGTACACACATGTCTTTGACGAATTATCAGTGGTTAACGGTTGTTGTATAGGTCATTCCTGTTAGTGGTTCCTGATACTATGAGAAACAAGGTGCTTTCCCTTGCACACGAGGGCCATATTGGCATGCGTGCCATGAAAAGGAGGGTAAGGGAACATTTCTGGTGGCCAGCTTTGGACAGGCAGGTAGAGCATTTTGTAAAGGATTGTATGGAGTGTGCGTGTGGCAGAGAGAAGGAACGACTTATGGAAGGACACCCCGGGGGCAACGAAAAGACGCGGTCTAGTGTTTCGTCGCGTCATGACCCGGAAGTGTTCATCACCATAAAGGAGGAGGTCGACAAAACGGGAGCGACAGGGGAAGGCGAGGAGAGTGTAGGAGCGGAGGGCGAGAGCGAGGCAAGGAGAGCGAGGACGGTAGCGGAGGAGACTCGAGACAAGGAGAGAGGACCCGAGGTATCTACCGAGGACGGAGCGGAGACCAAGAGCGGCTCGGCGAATCGATTGGGAGTGACAGGAGGCGAAACCGGAGCAAGGGGAGAGACCGGCGTCTTCGACCAGTGGCGTAAGAACCCAAGGGAAGGCGCTACGGACATGGATGCTGTGGCTCCGGTCAGGAGTCACAGCCCAGGCAAGTGTTAAGCCCAAGCAAGGGGTTAAAGTGGGCGGGATTCGTTTTGTGGGTTCTGGGGATTCTGTTAGATCAACACAACTGAAGGGTGAATCCGGGTGGGAGTTAAGGGTCAAACACTAGACTTGTGGTTTTCCTTTCCCTACACACCCCAACCCCCTCACAACAAACCAACTGAAGAGATTCAAAGAAGTGAGAGAGCACAAACGGTGACTGGTGTGGGATTATAACTAAGAGAGAGCTGATTCACTAATAGCCACGTACACCTTTTATGTTTCCCGAGGGTATCCCGTGATAAGAGGACGCAGATCCAAGGGAGGAACAAAGAAGAGGGACGTGAAGAGAAGAGAGTGACAATAACTTTGTTCTGTTCGGATTAATGTTAAGCTTACCCATGAAGGGAAGGAGGAGAGAATAAAGTCCTCATTCTATACAAGCACCTAGCATCAGCCATTTCTTGTCCTGTCACAGTGCGGTTAGCGACAAGTCACAAATAACTACTCCTTGTCCTGTAGAGGCCATTGAGGTTCCTGACAAACCTTGGGTTAAATTAGCCATTGATATATTTGGTCCCATGCTCATGTCTGGTAGCGTATCAGAGTATGGTATAGTCCTCATGGATTATCATAGTCGCTGGCCAGAAATCAAATGGGTAAAAACATCCGATTCCACTTCTGTTATTAAGGGCCAGATGTACAACCCACCAATTTGCGAGTCGCAAATTGCGTCGCATTTGCGACTCCCAATTTGCTACTCGCAAATTGAGATGCACAACAGTGTCTGAGACACTGTTTGCGATTCCCAATGGGGTTGCAAATTGCATGCCTCATGCATATTAATGAGGCTGTCGCAATTTGCGACCCCATTGGGAATGGCTGGCACTCCCGGGGATGGTGGCCTGCTGGGGTCAGCAGACTACCATGTCTGGGACTGCTTTTAAATAAAGCAGTTATTTTTTTTAAATGCAGCCCATTTTCCTTAACCCCTTCCATGCTCATGACGAGCTCAGCTCGTCATGCTGCGCAGTGCTCGTGTGCGCATGACGAGCTGAGCTCGTCATGAACCCGTCCGCTCAATGCAATGCCTCGCACAGGGCGAAAATCGGCCGCGCATGGAAGGGGTTAAAGGAAAACAGGATGCATTTAAAAAATAAAAATGAAACTTTTCAGTTTCATTTTTTAAGGGAGGCAGTGGTCCATGGGGCCACTGCCTGCCCTTAAAAAATATTTTTAGAGCCACTCACAAAGTGGAAGGGGTCCCCTGCGGACCCTTTCCGTTTATGAGTGGTTAACCACCCTTCTGTGAAGAGTGGTAAACTGCGACGGTTTTTCGACCGCAATTGCGGTCGCAAAACAGTCACACAAGCTTCAGAAGTCGCTATTAGGAAGGGACACCCTTGGAACACCCCTTCCTGATAGCGAGTCACTAATCCTATTTTGCAAATCGCAAATTGATTTGCGACTCGCAAAATAGGATTAGTACATGGGCCACACGTTTTTTGCGGTCGCAAACGAGTCTAAAACCCATTTGCGCCCGCAAATAACGTAAGAACATCTGTCCCTAAGTTCCTTGAGTAATTAATTGCCAGGGAGGGCGTGCCTGAGGAATTACTCACCGACAATGGTCCCCAATTTATTTCTACCCATTTTGAAGAATTTCTATGTTCTTTGGGTACAAAGCACATTAGAACTTCTCTTTATCATCCAAGAAGCAATGGCCTTGTTGAGCGCTTTAACAGGATCATTAAACAGAATGTGCAGTTGGCAAGAGCAAGTGGTCTGAATTGTAATCAGAACTGAGTAAACTACTGTGGGCTTTTCGCACAACTGTCAATTCCGACACTGGTGTGTCTCCATTCGTGCTGCTAAGAGGGCGTGTTCCTGCTTAAAAGCTGTTGAGGAGATGGATGGGGGATAGCGGGTTCATGTTGTCTAAAAAGACAATTGAGGAGGTTGGCAAAAGGAGAGTTGAGGCACAAAACAAATATGATCAAACGCGGGTCAGACTGAGCCCTAAACAGTTGAATATCAGTATGGGGGATATGGTGAGAGTGAAGTGTTTCAGAATCTTACCCAAAGGGAAATCCAAGTTTTCAGTTCTGAATAAGGTTGTGAAGGTCAACAAAGGTGCAGTTAAATTAGATGTTGGTAGGTGGTGGAATAAAGAAAAGATTGCCGTGTCTAAGATGGGGTTGAATGTTCAATCTAAAAAACCTACTCAGGTGGAGAATCAGAAGGAGACCAATCCCACAGCTCGTTCTCTGACATCCAGATCCATTAGATTGCCTTCTAAATTCCAAGATTATATTGTGTGATTATATCGTCATTCCTACTGTTTCTTTTTGTCTCATGTACTTTAGGCCTTACATCATTTTCTTATGTCTTAAAACATTAGTTGTTTATTCAATTTTATATTAGTTAGGTTAGTTATTTATTAATTGTGTAAAGGGGAAAGATGTGTTAGGTTCTCCGCTCATTCTCTGGATGTTTTGAATTCCCACGTTCCAGGAGAATGCAGAGAACTTAGGGAGCAGGGTTCGAAGGGAGAGACGGTTGGTAGGACGAACTGAGAGGAGCGATTTTTATGTCCTGTTGACATGAATAAAGATATCTCATCTTACCACAGATTCAGCGTCTTTACACCTAACAAAGCAGCAATAGACGTACATTATATACATAGGTAGGGATATCACACAGACAGATTTTTTTAAATTAATCTTTATTTAAACTCAAGCTTGAAGTATTTTAATTATTACTGATATAAAAATAAGCCCCATCTGCTAGAAAACAGATAGATGTTCAGGAGCCAACTGAAGTTTAAGAGAGCAGTAGTCACATTGGGTTAATCTAATATGTCATTAGCGGTTGAAAGCTACAATGCAAGAATTGCAATTGCTACTCTTAGCTATCAATAAATGATGCTCTGTGTGGTATAAGACAGGTGTCACTCTCCACACATAACCCTAATACAGATGAAGACAACAGTGCTGGGTAGATAGACTTCTGTGTGTGTTTTTTACAGTAAAGTGACACAACACCAAGGAACCAGGGAAGTTATCTGGGCAACATTTTGTAGCAGACAGGTACAGTATGTCTAGTGTGCACGATGGTTATCAATTGGGATTAGATGGCATGGAGCTGCACCTTGATGCCATATGAACAAGTTGAAGACGTTCCATTTGAAAGCACATATTTTTGTGCTGGAATGAGTGTGTGGCATCGGGCATTTTGGTGTTTTATTTTGATATAATCTTTACTTTAAAAAAAATGATTGAAAAAAGAAGAAAACTAAAAGCACAAAAGCTCAACATTTAAGCATAAAAATCCAAGTCCTTTAATAATTCTAATCTGGCTTCAGATAATGGGGTTAAGCTTATTCTTGATAATTTGAGGTGACCATTAAGGACAGGATTAGGGGTATTTGAACCTTGCTTAATTTACCTAGGGCAATCACATGAAATGACCAATTTATGTGAAATTTTGTGTAACTACACAAAATGTAAATCTGTCATTTCATGCTATATTTTAGCATGCAATGCATGCTCGTGTTGAGTATTTCCTGCATGGCCCATTGTCATTTTTCCTATGTTAGCCTGGTTGTACACATTGTAGGCCGCATTTCTTTTGCACAGTTTACTACATAAGCATGTAAGCATGCTCGCTTTTGTGCCTCATTGTATTTTCACACAATACCTCCATATGTTTTTGTGTTCTGTTGTTTTCTTGGGATTTAGTCTGAACACCATAGACAAGGTACAACAACAATGCCCCTTGTTATTCTCTCTGGTCAGACACTAGCACCTTGACATAACATGACAATGCAGCTGCTGTTTGGGAGCAAACATGTCTTGTCATATAATTGAGGACAGGAGTTCAAAACACAAACACTGAGCGAAGGTCCTGAGGCAAGATTACCACATCAGCAGAGATGTAGAATGTCCATCTATGTATGCTAAGGTACAGGGTCTTCCACAAATCCCAGAGATGTTTGATATTTAATCATTTAGCTTCAGTAAGAATGGGTGGTTTAGGTTAATTTGTCTTATAACATGACAGGGCTTTTTATAGTATACGGTTTGCTAACCATGCTAGCGATATTTTTGCTATCCATTTGGTTTCTAATTGTGGCACAAATACTGCATCTTAGTGCACAATAGTTTAAATACATATTCTAAACTTCCTTCATGTTTCTTGTTTATCTTATTGTGGATAAGTATCAGAGAGAGAGGGAAAGGGATTTGTCCTGTTACCAGGATCCCTGAGAGGATCAAGAGTGTTGTGTTCTGGGGTGCCAACTCACTTGTTTCGATGGAAAGTTTAAGAGGACAACTGAGGCGCTATAGCTAGTCGGACTCGATCTCATTGATACTGATGTAGTATGGTGACTCAGACCCTACATGCCGAAGTCCTATGGTTCCAAGCATAGTTCTGTTCCTAAGAAGAATCCCTGCAACACTCGTATCAGTTTTTTGTGAAAAGCTATATTTCAACAAACGTACCACAAAACAACAGCCATTCACATTCTGTTGTTCCTGTGCATTGCTGTACATTTTTTTCATGATTGTGCAATGTGCAGTAAATGTTTCTAGTGAAGGGCACATAACTACATAAAGTAGCATAATGGCTTAGTTTCTGGGAAATTTTGTTTAACAAGCGTAATGGGAAAACTCCTGAAAATACATACAATTACCTGGTGTGATCGAATTTTTGCCCTGTCCTAGGGAGGTTGGGTGGATGTTGTTTCTGAGTTTTCTATTTTTTTAGTTTAAGTAGAAAATTACTTGATAGCTTATAAAATGTGGATGCTGATAAAATACTCCCACTGAGAATGATTGGTGGGTGTACTTAATATCTCACAGCTTCACTCCATGCAAAAGTGGAGGTTCAAGGTCCTACCATTGGACTTTGTCACTTTTTTGGTTCTCCAAATCCACCAGCTGATGAAAGCTTAAAACCGTAGCCATGCAGGACTCAACAAGGCCAAACATTTCACCACAAGGTCCCGATGGACTAGTTTTCAGCACAACAAAATCTCTGATTGGGACAAACCTGGTTTTCTTGCCTGTCTTGGATTTGCCTTCCCCAGACAGGCCTCAGCAACGTTGTTCCAGTCAACCCAAGGAGGAAAAAATGACTAAGTCCCACGTTTATCCAAGTATAGGAAACAAGTGTTTCTGGTAACTATGGGAGCCCCTGGTCCTTAATGCAGACTTCTGGATGCCAGACATATCTCCAGCTAGGGCTCTTGCAGGTTCTAGTCCTTTAGGGTCAGTCACATCCTCCTGAAGTCAGGAGTTGTGCTGCTTTTTCTGACCCTGGAGCAGGCAAACTGGAGGTCAGCTACATGACACTTAAGATAAATTCCAATCAATGAGTGTGAGCTGGAGTCAAGAGTGCTTAATCCTTTCTTCCAGCAAGGTTCTCTTCAGGTGTAGTCTTCCCAGCTCCAGGAATGTTCTGAGGAGGTGGCACTGAGGTGGCAGCATTATCCTGAGCAGCACTAGCCAATGATTGGAAAATTTCTCCCACCAAGACCTGTCTACTTTCTTACACTATATCTACCTCTTTTTGGAGCACCTCCTTTTCATTTTACTGTACTATTTCCCAAATGCTCCAAATCTAAAATGGCTAACCCCTTCTTGCATCAGAAAAAGTCCTTGTTCTCCCTAAACTACTTCCTGGTAAGTTGAAGACTCCTCCCTTTGTCGGGGTCAAAGATGTGCTTCACCCTGCTGCAATTGTAGCTAAAGAGTTTAAGACTAAGCTATGAGTGAATAGGAGAAGATCCTGCCATTTGGCACCTTTAGTTCAAAATACATAGTTTACTTAATAGTTCTACACTAGTACTACTAAAGTATTACACAATGCGATTCACAAACCCAAAATTGTAAATCTCGATCTTCACCTCTCCAATATTTTCAATAGTGAGATCCTCACACATGTACATTTACTACTTAGCAGTAAATGTGAGAGGCACTGATGGGGATTGGCTGGAAAAAGGGACATATTCACTACTACCCTACCTACCTCCATTATTTTCTATGAAAGGGTGTTGCGGTATCTGTGAACAGCCATGTATGGTGCTGGACTTACTACTGTTTCTTTTTGGCAGTAGAAAAGTACACAATAAATTTGGCTGTGCCTCCTTTTCAAGAAGTGGAGACATGTAATTGTACACCTTTGAGTAAATTTAACATCAGGCTTTGTGGCTAGCCAAAAGTAGTAAAGTTACTCAGAAGTGTAAGAGTAAATTACATGTGTAAATTACTCACAAGGGTCAGTTAGATTTTTGAACAGCCACAATAGTGTTAAGGCTGCCCTTTGCTTTGTCAGCTGCTCCTCTCCTGCTCCTAGATGGCTAAGCCTTGTTAAGCGGCCTTACTATGGGCAATGCACCTGTCTTCTGTGGCCAAATGTCTAAACCACTGTCTTCTTGAGAGCAGGGTCAGTCAGGAATGTGCTTTGAACCGATGGAGATTAGATACGTGGCAAAACAGGTTCTAAGCTTGATTTAGCTCGGGTAGCAAAAGTGCACTGGTACGTTACATCTATGCTAAAGTTATCAACAATATGATTTCACCATTTAATTTGATTTTGAGGGGGCATGGCCTAGCGGGCAATGATGACGGACATGCTTGGCTGAGCTCCTGCTGTCTCTGAGGCCATGGCAACATTTATTCTGGATCCCAGGACTCCTAGCCCGCATACTCAGTGGGAATCATCTGCGGTATGAAAGACGACGCCGAGAAGCAGACCGGCATTGTCCAGGGGAAGTTGCTGTGATACAAACTATGAAGGATTTGGAGTTGTGCCAGTAGAGACCCTGCCCAAAATCGTGCCCGGAACAACGCAGCTGCACTAAGGCGTGACAAAGGAGACTACGGGAACTGCCCAGAAATGAGAGACAACTGGCGCAGGACACCCAGTACTTGGGCGGAGTCACGGTGAGCTAGTGAGGGACTGTGGAGAGACACCAAGGGTGTGAAACAGAAGTCCTTGGACACATACCCCATTTTATCTTTAGCTAGATATTCATTCATTATTCTATTTTCTATTTCCTTTCCCCGTTTGCTGACATCATTTTGATCCCTTCTTTGATGCAACATTTGTTTACCCGTTGCAGTTTTGGTAAGCACTATATCTCCTGCCTTTTCTTCCACATTTCAGTACTAGATTTTAGCACCATTCTATTCCGTGGCCATGAGAGCACTATTCTGCGTCTTTATGCACTTTGGTTCATTATTTCTGACTCATTCAGGGGAGCTCTATATATGTTTGAATTAGTAATGTGCAACTGGCACATGTCTCTTGGTGATGGGATTTTATATTGAGGTAGTTTTATGTACTTTCTGTATACATGCCATTGCTTGTTTGTGTGTTTTCGTCTATTGATTGTCTAGACTCAGTGTACACTTTTGATTTTAGGTATATTATCAATGTGGGTTCCTGATGAAGGCACTTTGATCACCGAAACATTCTTAGATTCCATGAAGATCAACCATTGATTGAAGCCACCACTTTATGGCTTTAATCAATGGCCGCAGGAGGAGAAGGAGCTCAAGGAAGGAGCTCCAGAGGCTGGAGATAGCTCTAACGAGTTAAAATCTCTGTTTAGCCCTGAATCCCAAACTCTCTCCCACCGAGTCACTCCTAATCTGTTCAGCCCCTACCATTTGTACATTTCTTCGGAAGACTCACCTCTGGATTTTGTTGTCTCGACGAGAGAAACTCGCCCGAGGTGTTCTTGCCTCCAACACGTCGATCGTCCTCGCTTGCACCGGTAGTGGTCACCGCCTCGGCAAGGTACGGTGGGATCAGATGCCCCTGCCGATCGACTGTTGTATCACCGGGCCAACTGGAAAGACACATATGGTCTAGCTGTGGAGCCAGATTGGCCCTTTCATCCCCCGAAGCCAAGCCAAGAGACACCAAGCGACTCCGCGCCGCCTGCTCCTGCCGACATCCTCCCAAGTTAAAGGCTCAACTGCCGATCCATCCACACAGGAGCTGCAAACTGGTCTTCCATTTGAAGGACTGTCGGGAGTAACTAGGCGGCCGAGCCTGCAACACAGGAGCACTGGAGTCACCAAGGACGAAATTGTGGTGAGTCCGCCTCCTTTCTCCCTCATGCTGGTTCGAGCAGCCTGGCGGCCTCGCACGCAGCACCAGAGGCACAGAGCCTCACATGAAGGCTCTTTTGTTTGAACCGCCCGTCCTCCTCCCTTTGAGAACCGGTCAGCTAAGACCGCTTCCACTCTCCTTGTGCATGGGCGAGCAGCCTGGCAGCAGCGCACGCAACACCGGAGTCGCATAGCCTCTCAAGAAGGATTTATGCTTGAACCGCGCCCTCCCTCCTCCTCCTGAAAACTGACCAGCTGCTCTGAAACCTCAGAGGCTCCTGAAGGCTTTTGTTTAAAGCACCCACCCTCCTCTTCTTGAGTCCCGGTTAGCCTGAGGTCCTGTCGACCTTCTGCAGGGCCTATGCACCTTCCCCTGCAGTAGGCGAGCAGCACTCCATCACCTATCAGACTGGCATTGCTATTGGGGCCCTTGACAAAAAGGGATCAAAGTTTTGTTTGACATTATGGGAAAGATGTTTCCGGAGGGTCATTTTCCCCCAGCCCATTCCACATCGAACTGCCCAGATTACAAAATGGCTGAGACTGTAAAAAGTAAAAGAGGACTTTTCACCTAGAAATATTAAGGCCAACAAGACTCCCTCTGCTGCTGCCTACAAAGTGGCAGCCATCTTGTAACAACACCCAACCAACTGTTATACTTGGCCCATCTGACAATTAAGCAAAGCATTCTTTAAATTCCCTCTGAAAAACATATCTCTAGCATTTCCTCCGTAGGATTTGCTAACTGATCTTTCCACCCAGAACAAGGAAAACTTCACGGGCACCTACTGCTTGAGCCGACACTGGGGCAGCTTGTTTGAAATGACACCCAACATACTGATGTAACTGGCTTACCTGTTTAATATTATTAGCACCCCACAAGAACTCTCACGCAAGATAAGTTCAACTAAAAGATCACCCATAGTACGCTTCCTATTCCTGTCTTCCTCGTAACCTACCCTACACATTTAATGCCTTGCCTCCCCAAGTTCACCCCCTGAAATACCTTGGGTCAGAGCAGTAACAGAATCTTCTCTTCGTTATGGCGGGAGTAACTATGAAACCTACAGGAAGTAACTCCTACTCTATACTATACCCCTCCAATCTATCAAGAAATGCTACCAAAACCTTCAAACACAACCTTCTTAGAAAAAAACATGATACTCTGTTCCTTGACCCCTCCTTCAACTTAAATAAAGGCATAATAATAAATGACCTTATATTTTTCACTAGAAAAATGGCTAAATGGCGAATTACCTTTTCTAAGCTCCTAATCATCCAGGACAAGAAAAATATTCCATATGAAACTAAGATTATAACGGCACCCTCACAAAACCTTAGAGCTAATCTGAACATAACCTCCTACGGTTCTTATCCAAGCAGCCAATAAGGACCTAGAACAATTCGACAAATACTTCTTCACAGCTAAAGCTAACTCCCTACCGAATGAGCTCATGATGGCCGCAAACAACTCAGCTACCCTAAAGAAATCTCAAGATTATGATCTAATCCAACCTGCTCTGCCTATGCCCAAAAATAACGCTAAATGGTCAACCTTCAAACTTTGCGTGCTCAGAGATGTTACAAAAACCTTATTGACTATCAAACCCAACAACCACTTCAATGACCCTCTCCCTTCAAAATGCCTTTCTCCCATCTACCATATCATCACCCCTCTCTGGACCAAAATCATCAATGCTTCGCTCTCGCAAGGTTGCATCCCGGATTGCCTATAAATTGGTCAAGTCACCCCCATCTTAAAAAATCCTAAAGAAAACCCCTTGGACCCAAATAATTTCCGACCTATAACCCACATTCCCATGCCAGCCAAGGTTTTGGAAAAATGTGTTCAACAATAATTAAACCAAAACATCACGGATTTCAAGCTACTGGACAACTGTCAATAAGGATTCAGACCTGGGCATAGCACCCAAACAGCAATTCTACATATAGTAGACAACGCCCTACTCACTCTCGACCGTAATGGAACTTGTCTGCTAGTGCTGCTTGACCTCTCATCCGCTTTCGATACTGTTAATCACTGCGAAATACTGGAGAGACTAGAAAACAGGATGGGACTATCAGGCACAGTCCTTCAATGGTTCCAATCCTTCTTAGATAACAGAATGCAAAGGTTTATGGTGAATAAAAATCTATCTCCTCCATCCCCTAATCTATTTGGAGTACCACAAGGCTCTACTTTATCCCCTGCACTATTCAACCTCTATGTCAAACCCCTAACTGAACTATTACAGCAAGCGAATATCTCCTTCCACATGTATGCGGATGACACACAGTTGTATATTAAGATCACTTCCCTTGAAGAGATCAAGATGATGAATCAAGCTCAAGAATAGACCGTCCATTGGCTAACTACCAAATACCTTAAGCTAAACTCGCAAAAAACTGAATTCCTTCTAATTTCCCCTCCAAAAAACTCTTTGGTGATAAAGGAGTGGACCAAGATGATCAATGCTCTAAATTGTACCCCGATCCTAGTGGACTCTACCAAATCGCTTCGAACCATGCTGGATAAGAACCTAAACATGCAAACACACATCAACATGCTGGCTAAAAATGCCCGCTATCACCTCAGCTATCTCATAAAAATTAAACCATTCATTGAGAATCCGGACCTCAAAACTGCAGTACAGGCATTAGTCATCTCGAGGTTGGAATACGGATGTGCAACTCTATTGGGTCTTCCCAAGATCTCAACAGCCCCTTTAAAAGCCTGTCTCAATGCAGCCACAAGACTCTTAACAGGATCTAGAAAATTTGACCACTTCTCGCCACACCTGAAGGCACTTAACTGGCTGCCTTACGAAGCAAGAATACATCTTAAGATGGCCTGCATCACACATAAAGCCTTACACCACAAACTCCCCAATATCTAGCCCAGAAACTTAAGATATCTGGGGGAAACAGACTCTCTAGGAACTCCAACTTTCTTCTTCTGAAACCTTCATGCTTCAGCAAGAAACAAATATATGATAGAGCATTCTCCAGAGCTGCACCAGGAATCTGGAGCTAACTCCCTCCGAGCATCAGAAGAATCTCTTCATTGACATTATTTAAAAAGCAAAGCTAAAACCTTCCTGATGAGCAGATTCCTCCCTTAAATTCTCAGCAATCTTCACTCACCGTGGGTCTATAAACTTCAACAGATAACCTTTCGACCTGCCCCTCTCTTGGAGTGACTCTCCCCATTTTGGCGATCACAAGAGCCGACTCCTGAGGAAGCTCTTCTTCCGATATCACTCCTGCTTGCAATGAACCAATCCGCCATTCTAAACTCATCTCTATGATACATGTGAACTCAGTACAGCCTTGCTAAATATGATTCGTTTGTACTTGAACTTGTTCCTAATGCACCGAACTGAACAACCTATTTTTATTAGTATGTTTTTATCGAAATGTACTTATCCAAACTTCATATATGCCAGATATCGATCTGTAGGACCCTACTAAACTGTCTTGAATTTGTTGCTCTGTACTGTGAAGTGCTCTGATACCCTATTCAGGGTCTTGTTTGCGCTATATAAAACACACACAAAAAAATTGTATCTCTCAACTTTAACATAATTTTGTTCTCTCTAAACCTTACCTTCAATATGAGTATTGTTTGATAATCAAGTTTACATTTATTGGCAATATTATGATTATTTTACATCAAATTAGTTGTACATTAGTGTAAAATCTATTGACAGCATTTGAATAGGATTATATTTAGGGACATCATTTATAGGAAATGTATTCTTGCTTGTCGTTATATGTATTGAGAGAACAATACATTTGGGAAATTTGTCATTTTTATTACTGTGTAACATCATAAGTGATACTCTCTCTTCAAGCATGTAGTCATTATGGTTTCTCATGCTATGTAGAATAATAGTTGCCTAGGGCATTGCTGAGGCCTATACATGTTTGAATAGAGGGCCGGGCCCCTGGGAGGACTTATGAGGCTCCGTGGATGTGATACACTACAGCTGCTCCAAAAATGGGACAGTATAGATAGTGAACATACTGGAACCTGGCTCTGCCTTGGCTAGTGATACCTCGGAATAGTGGACCTAGATGCAGAGGAGAGACAGGGCACAGGGGTGTGATGGTGGGACCACCAGCCACACCTACAACAGAACACTCAGGGTGGGCAAAACAAGACATACCACTGATGGTGAAATAATTGTACTCACTGAACAGATGGCAGCACGACCGTCCTTAAGAAGGGGTGACCCCCCACATGTATAAGGGACTGTACCAGGACATTGGACCAAGGAGCCCAGGACCTTCTGCTGGACTCACCGAGGTTCCTGCTCTGCCCAACTGTTGCCTGAAACTATATTTGCAAGATTAATGAATTACAGAGACAGGTACAATATACTGCAGATTGCCTGCGATCACAGTCCCTGGATCAAAGAAGGGTAAAACATACACACATACAAAGACTACACCTCCCTTGTGCAGCATCCGAGAAGTGACTTTATGTCAATCAAAAAGGTGTTGCGGCAACATGAAATCAAGTATGCCTTAATCTTTCCAGCAAAACTATGTGTAGAATATGAGAGGAAGGCACACTTTTTCCTATCTGCCACTGAAGCTGGGCAATGGCTGGAATCCTGTGGACTCTGGATGAGCCCAATTGGCCCTTTGAAGAATGACTCAAACTGGCAGCAGCAACGGAGCAGAAGGTGGAGAGGAGCCGGGAATGGAAACCCCCTCAACGAAGGTGCAGATGAAAGTGGAACAGGTACAAGCCGTGCCTGCCGTTAAGAACTGTATTGACATCCTCGACAACAATAGGATGGCAAACACTCGCAATGCAGGATAGGGGGGCGGACTCTGCGAGCTCAGAAACTGAAGGGGAGTGACCCCCCAGTGGTTATTCCAATAGCCTCAGACCATATTGTCTAAATTTCATGAACGCTTCCGTAGCTCTACTGTAAGTAAATCAGATGGGCGGCGGGTATAGGCACAACGGCCCAGAACAGGAAAGTCTATATTGTGTGCCATACAGATCTGCTGAAATGTGCCAGACCTACACTAAAGATGGAGGGTCAGCTCATATTGGAACTGTATATGTACTTTACTTGGTTTATAACCTGCAGTGACCATCCCTTGTATGTGTAGTGCAATTTACTTTGAGTTCTCATGTCACTACTGTTAAGGGATAACACATGCCGTGCATTGGGGGTAGTCATGTTCTGGTTCACAACGTGGCAAAGTAGGGACGGGTGCTTAAGGGGTAATTTTTTTAAAGTTCTGCAAGAATGGTAGCCACACCACGCTCACACATCACAGAAGCAGTACATACTCCTTTCAATTGGGACAGAGATATGCGTCCTTACGACATGATCACGTCACCAACACTGGGGCTGACTCTGGTCTCATGGAATGTTAATGGAATGTTAATGGCCTTGGCGACAGGGTAAAGCGGGCCTAGTGACCAAAGCCTTTGCAAGATATAGGACTGTTATGATATTATGTCAGGAAACTCACTGAATGGATGGACAGCATAACTGCCTTGGTAGAGGGAAATACAGAGTAGTTGCACATGCACAATACACTTCAGGTTCCAGGGGGGTAGCTATCCTCATCAAAAAAGTCAGTCCCAAAACAGGTACTTCGCACATGATCAGATGAGATGGGTACTTATGCGGCTGTACAGGGAGAACGGGAAGGGGAAATGTTGATCCTTCTTAACGTATACACACCATGGGGTCTTCAAAATCGAACCATATAGACACTAGGCCAACTATTAGCAGAATTTCCAACAGCCTTCACGATTAGTGGAGGAGACTTTAACCTAGTCTATGACACTTATTTGGATAGAATGAGGTCTAAACAGGAAGGAGAGGCCACAAGAGGGGAATTAGAGGGGTTCGTACAGGCTCTTGGACTTACTGATATCTGGAGGGCTGCTCATGAATTTGAGCAGCCATTTATCGTTTATTCCCACTTGCATGACATATCCTCTCGTCTGGACTATGTTCTGACCCCTAGAGATACAATAGGAAGATTTACTGATGTTGAATATTTGGCTAGAGGGATCTCTGATCATTATCCATTTCAAGTCACTATTGGCACTGATAAGGGTGGGGAATCTAGGAATTAGAGGATGGCTACATGGAGATTAATCAACAAATCAGTAGTGAAAGTGCTTGATAAAGTGACAAAACTGTATTTTAGGGAAAATGAAGGCTCAGTAATGAGTGCATCTATAATATGGGAGGAATAGAAAGCCACTCTAAGGGGGCAATTGATTGCAGGCGAATCAAGAGACTGGAGAAATCGCCTGCAGTACCTACTGCAGCTAGAACAGGAGATAGAGGTCCTCGATATACAATGCGCTTCCTGCCTAGATCCAGGTCTGGCTCTAGAGGTGGATAATAAGCATATAGAATACAAAGAGATAGCCCATCACGAAGTAAAAAACATCCTTACTGACTAAAGAAAAGTGTATGTACTTAGCCGGTGATAAGGCTGGCAAACTCCTTGATTGGCTAGGTAGTAGCGAATGGGAATTTAAGCCTGTAAGGGAATTGCAGTTGGGGTCAGGGGAAAAGCTAAGGGGAAGTTGACAAATAGCAGATACATTTGCAAACTATATGACCGCCTTTTACACCTCCAAAGCTGGGGGCCCGATGAACAACATAAAGGGGTTTGTAAGGGATTGGCCAATCAAGACCCTATCTGAGGAACAAAGGGAAAGACTGGAAGCACACATTTCAGAAATGGAAATAGCAGGATCACTAGCCCAGATGCAATCAGGGAAGACCTTGGGCCCCATTGGCCTACCAATTGAATTTTTTCATAAGGTGGTTAGCAGAGTGGTCAAAACGATGCTCCACATGTTCCATGATGCACTGTAGCGCAAACTGGCTAAACTTGCAATGTCTCCATAATGTAATGGCACAGGCGACAGTCAAAGACACCCCCTGCACATTATTGTCTTTGGATACCAATAAGGCATTCTATTTGGTTGAACGGCCTTATCTATTTTTGCTCTTTGCCCGAATGGGCTTTGGACCCCAATACATTAATTGGGTAATTGCTATACCGAGACTCCAGAGCCAGGGTGCAGGTGAATGGATGCGTTTCTAAGAGCTTCCCCACAGGAAGAGGAACGAGGCAAGAATGTCTGCTTTGCCTGATACTGTTTGCTCTCGTAGTCAACTACTGGTGAACCTCATGAGTAACCCCGGGCGGAGACCTCCGCTCCGCCCGCGGAGTGAGCAGAGATTTGCCTTTTGCGCGTTCCGCGGAGAAGGCAAATCTCCGCACACTCGCAGCGGAGTGGAGGTGGCCAGCCTCCGTCTCCACTCCCTATTATAACAAGTAATTAAACATTAATAAAAATTAATTTAAAACCACATACCTGTATGCGCTGGCAGCCTCCTCCTCTCTCGCTGTCTCGCTAATCTCTGTGAAAACTGCACATGCGCGCAAGTCCGCGCATGCGCATTTCTCGCAAGAAATGCGCATGTGCGGGCCTGCGCGCATGTGCAGTTTTCCCAAGGATTAGCGAGACATCGAGGAAGAGGAGGAGGGCAGCCCGGGGACGCCGCAGTACAGGTAAGTGGTTTTAAATTTATTTTTTATTAATGTTGAATTACTTGTTATAATAGGGGGGTGGATGCGGGTGGCGTAGTGGAGCGGAGCGGAGTTTGTTTGCAACTCCATGGACCTCTGGGTTGCCCCGCTACGCACACTATGCCCGGGGTTACTCATGAGGTTTGACACTAGGATCTGGGGATGGATGGGGCCCTCGGGTTGAGAGGAGCGCGTTTTTTTATACGCTGATAATATCCTGCTTTACCTCACCTGCATAGAGCCATCACTTATCCGCATAAATGAAATATTCAAAATTTTCCAGCAGGTTTCTAGCTTCTCCATTAACTGGGGGTAGTCACTCTGTTCACTATGCATGAATGGAAGCAGACAGAACCGTTGTCCCTACCACTAAGAGTGGAACAACTCGGATTTGAATACTAGGGAATGTGGATCACGAGAGATGAGGACTCACATGCCCAGGCCAATCTTATTTCGTAGCTGCAAAATCTTGAAAGGGTTGTCGAGCACTGGAGTGCTCTACCCCTGTCATTAATGGACAGGGCAGCCTTGTTCAAAATGATTGCTCTACCCCACTTTTTATTTGTCCTCCAGAACTGCCCGTATAAGTTACCAAAGGCATTCTTTCCCCGTATTGATAGCCTGTTGATTTATCGCCTTCCGGACATTGCAATGAGCCATATACAAAGGTGGTTTAGCTTTGCCAAATCCCCAGAAGTATTACAAAGCTGCACAGGTTGCAGTGTTGAAAAACTGGGCATACTCGGGCAGGGATGACCCGGCAGTGTGGGTGGACAGATGGGGAATGGGGGCTAACACTTATATCCATGTACTGTATGGTGGTGGCCTAAATGCCCAGGATTGCCCGGCTATGGTCACAATGAGAGACACATGGAATGGCCTTTTGAGAGAAATGGGATAAGACAAGAGATTGAGTCCAGGTATGCCCCTTTGGGAAGGTAGCAGATTGAAACAGGGAGCAGCGCTTCAGGGTTTTTTGGGGTGGGATGGGATAGGTCTCAGCACTCTGGCCGATGTATGAGATTACAACAGGGTGGTTCCATTCGGGCATCTCCAGAGGGAGTATGAGCTGCCCACCACACATCAAATAGAGAGAGCTTAGACATGCCCTTTAGTTTCTAGTTGCATAGATCAGGATGAGGCGACCAGTGAGGAATCCCCATTGGAACGGAGATTACTGGATGGACAGATTCAACACAAATTGATATCCCTGACATATTGCACACTGATGTGTAATACCCAGGGCCCATTGACAAGCCTCAAAACTAATTTGGAAGGTGATCTGGGGGAAATAGATGTTGAGGACTGGAAGGAAGCGCTGAGTTTCTAGCCGAAGGGGTCATTAATGCCAGCTTTAAATTGATCTAACTCAAAGTGCTACATAGCACATACTACACCAGGACATTACTTCATAAGATAGGGAAGGCTACAATGCCCTTATGTCTTAGAAAATGTGGTGGTGGTTAACACCTGGTGGGACTGTCCAGTGATACGCCCGTTCTGGGAACAGGTTTCCAAATCATTGAAGGAAGCAGTGGGGTAATCCCTTAGTCTACTCCCCCAAAGGGCCATGCTGGGTGTGTGGGAGCCCTCGGATCTTACCAAATACCAGAGGATATTAGTTAATATGGGATTTATTGTGACAAAAAGAGACGTAGCACAGAAATGGGGAAGTGAATCAACACCATCCTTCGCAGGCTGGGAGAGGGGCATGGCACGGTGCAAAATCATTGAAAAAGTGATATATAAAGACGGAGGAGGTGAAAGAAATGCCAGGACTGAGGGGGATTAATTGATCAGCTACTAATTACATTGGCAGAAGCAAGTACATGAGGAGAAATACGAGAGGGATGGGAAAACACTTCATAATATTAATACCCATTACAGGGTTAATAAGGATGCAGTTGACAGTAGATCACTGTGAATCCTCAAGATGAGATGGAAACGATGGGGTGTGCGGGATGTACATGCATTATGTGGTAAAAAGCTGATTCTGTCAATATAGATTGTGGTGTATACATGCTCCTGATTTGTTATGGTTCAAAAGAATAAAGAAATGTAAAAAAAAACAAATTTTATTTTGAAAACTGAATGGAAATAATCTGTTTATCAGTTTTTTTTTAGTTTTATCAAGTTCCTGGTGAATGTAGCTTAAACCTACATAGTAAAAACATTATTTTCACTATGAGGGTGCACTAGCCCTGTGGACTTTCAAGGCACACTTTAAGTGTGACTTATTAATATATAAAAATAGATTTTTCTACATGGGAAAGACACTTTTCCTTTCCATTTATTGCTTCAGTTCTTCTAAACTGCAGCCCAGCCGAGGCACAGTGGGCCTCCTGGCAGCCATGTAAGGGTAAAGGAAATACACAGTGAATCCCACATATTGCATTAGACTTATATGCCATAGGTGCATTTTCTGCATTATATACTATGATCTTAATGCTAAAGTTAAATAGGCTAAATAGGGGAAACCAGATGACACTACATGTTTTTAGGGGTGAGCACAAGTGCTGCATTATTGTTTAACAGTGGCATAACACACACAGTCTCTCTACAGTCAGACAAAACAGACAGGAAAAACAATGGGGGAATAACTAAACGAAATAATGTCTTCCCTTATGTGAACATTAATGGAAGCAAACATAAATACCAGAATGCAATCACCGAAGGTAGTTCATGTCATATAAAATATATGCAAACTGTTTTGCAATGTACACTTTTAAAGATTAGCTAGTAAGTGAACCTGCTAGGGTAATCATTTGCTCCACTACTAGCACAATCTAGTGATATTAAGAGAATGTTTCTTACTATTACCCTCTCTCTGCCTCCTAATTACACAATAGTTGACAGCACAACAATATATTGACTCGATCTTGGACCCATTCAGGATATCTCCTACCTATTTTCAGGCAACAGTGACCTGCTAATCCTGACGAAGACCAACTTGAATACCTCTGTGTCCAGTATGGGGTTTAAATGAACTGCATATACCACCCTTTCACACTGTGACATCAACAGAGTGCAGAAAATCCCAATCAATCAATACATATATTTTGCAACCTCTTTTACTCTGCTTTCCCCTTGGTGGTTCTCAAATTTACCATTGGTAGATAACCAAAAAGGACTACAGAAATGTCATCTAACAATTGTTTCCTTCTTAGTCCTTTTGCATTGTATTCCTATCAATTTAAATGTGGTTGTTGATCACAATTTGATGTACTAGGTCTCACATCATGATGTTTGTAACGCAGAGGTTCCTTGGCGTTTTTTGGTGTTTGATGAAGAGAGCAACATATTACCAAAAAGAAAGTCTCTTGTATAGCATATGAAGCTCATATTAACTATTTTTATTATGCCGCAATTGTATCCATTACATTTTTCAAAATAAAGGGGCCGATTCCGATCTCGGTCGGAGGCGCACCCAATACCATTCGGTCTGGAAAAAAGCCATGCGAATGCCTGTTTCCCGACCGATCCGTACAGCACACCGAACGAGTAAGTACGATGCGCACAGCAGCACAGAATCCGGCCGAGTCGTACTCACCCAATCCAGGTCCTGTTCTCCGACCGAGGCGAATCCGGAAACGCCGAATCGAGTCGCACGGAAGGGAAAATGCAGCTCCGTCTGGCCGAACAAGTACGATGCGCTTTCCGTACGCGCCGAACCCGTCGCTACGCACGGCACGTCAAAGCATCCGGGAGAGGCGCACAAATGCTCCGATTCGCGCCACAACACGATCCACGGCTACGAGGCGAACACGCCAGCGACGAGGACTACGCGAAGCGACGAGGACGACGCGAAGCAACGAGAAGGACGAACGACACGAACCAACCATGAATCCCTTCGTCCCGATCATACCAATATTCTACATTTACTACCGGAACAGGCACGGACGCGTACGGCGCAGAAGGTAAGTCAGACACCAACCACAAAACACATACAACACGTACACGACACATCACACACACACAGAGGGAAGCAGAATTTACTTACACCAGCAACAGCAGCACCATAGGGGCGGGATGCCCATCACCAATGCCACATATGCACACAGGGGCCTGAATGCGCACCACCACCCCTACCCAGGGGGGGCCGGATGCCAACAACCACTACCACCCTTAGCCAGGGGGTGCCAGATGCCCACCACCACTACCACCCTTACCCAGGGGGCTGGATGCCTACCACTACTACCACCCTTAGCCAGGGGGTGCCAGATGCCTACCACTACTACCACCCTAAGCCAGGGGGCTGGATGCCTACCACTACTACCACCCTAAGCCAGGGGGCTGGATGCCAACCACCACTACCACCCTTAGCCAGGGGGTGCCAGATGCCCACCACCACTACCACCCTTAGCCATGGGGGTGCCAGATGCCTACCACTACTACCACCCTTACCCAGGGGGCTGGATGCCTACCACTACTACCACCCTCACCCAGGGGGCTGGATGCCTACCACTACTACCACCCTTAGCCAGGGGGGTGCCAGATGCCTACCACCACTACCACCCTTAGCCAGGGGGGGCTGGATGCCCACCACCACTACCACCCTTAGCCATGGGGGTGCCAGATGCCTACCACTACTACCACCCTCACCCAGGGGGGCTGGATGCCTACCACTACTACCACCCTCACCCAGGGGGGGCTGGATGCCTACCACTACTACCCCACTTAGCCAGGGGGGTGCCAGATGCCTACCACCACTACCACCCTTAGCCAGGGGGGGTGGATGCCTACCACTACTACCACCCTTAGCCAGGGGGGTGCCAGATGCCTACCACTACTACCACCCTTACCCAGGGGGGGCTGGATGCCTACCACTACTACCACCCTCACCCGGGGGGGCTGGATGCCTACCACTACTACCACCCTTAGCCAGGGGGGCTGGATGCCTACCACCAATACCACCCTTACCCAGGGGGGGGCTGGAGGCCTACCACTACTACCACCCTCACCCAGGGGGGGCTGGATGCCTACCACAACTACCACCCTCACCCAGGGGGGGCTGGATGCCTACCACTACTACCACCCTTACCCAGGGGGCTGGATGCCTACCACTACTACCACCCTTACCCAGGGGGCTGGATGCCCACCACCACTACCACCCTTAGCCAGGGGGTGCCAGATGCCCACCACCACTACCACCCTTACCCAGGGGGCTGGATGTCTACCACTACTACCACCCTTAGCCAGGGGGTGCCAGATGCCTACCACTACTACCACCCTAAGCCAGGGGGCTGGATGCCTACCACTACTACCACCCTAAGCCAGGGGGCTGGATGCCAACCACCACTACCACCCTTAGCCAGGGGGTGCCAGATGCCCACCACCACTACCACCCTTAGCCATGGGGGTGCCAGATGCCTACCACTACTACCACCTTACCCAGGGGGGCTGGATGCCTACCACTACTACCACCCTTACCCAGGGGGCTGGATGCCCACCACCACTACCACCCTTAGACAGGGGGTGCCAGATGCCCACCACCACTACCATCCTTACCCAGGGGGGCTGGATGCCTACCACTACTACCTCCCTTAGCCAGGGGGGTGCCAGATGCCTACCACTACTACCACCCTAAGGCAGGGGGGCTGGATGCCTACCACTACTACCACCCTAAGCCAGGGGGGCTGGATGCCAACCACCACTACCACCCTTAGCCAGGGGGGTGCCAGATGCCCACCACCACTACCACCCTTAGCAATGGGGGTGCCAGATGCATACCACTACTACCACCCTTACCCAGGGGGCTGGATGCCTACCACTACTACCACCCTCACCCAGGGGGGCTGGATGCCTACCACAACTACCACCCTCACCCAGGGGGGGCTGGATGCCTACCACTACTACCACCCTTACCCAGGGGGGGCTGGATGCCTACCACTACTACCACCCTAAGCCAGGGGGCTGGATGCCAACCACCACTACCACCCTTAGCCAGGGGGTGCCAGATGCCTACCACCACTACCACCCTTACCCAGGGGGCTGGATGCCTACCACTACTACCACCCTCACCCAGGGGGGCTGGATGCCTACCACAACTACCACCCTCACCCAGGGGGGCTGGATGCCTACCACTACTACCACCCTTACCCAGAGGGGGCTGGATGCCTACCACTACTACCACCCTTACCCAGGGGGGCTGGATGCCCACCACCACTACCACCCTTACCCAGGGGGCTGGATGCCTACCACTACTACCACCCTTAGCCAGGGGGTGCCAGATGCCTACCACTACTACCACCCTAAGCCAGGGGGTGCCAGATGCCCACCACCACTACCACCCTTAGCCAGGGGGGCTGGATGCCTACCACTACTACCACCCTTACCCAGGGGGCTGGATGCCTACCACTACTACCACCCTTAGCCAGGGGGGCTGGATGCCTACCACTACTACCACCCTTACCCAGGGGGCTGGATGCCTGTCACTACTACCACCTCTACCCATGGGGGGCTGGATGCCTACCACCAACACCACCCCCACTCATAGGATGGACAATGCATGACACAACCAGCACACCACAACCTAGGGAATGCAAGAAAAAGACATCCCCCCAACACCATGACAAGCGTGTGTAGACTGTGTCAAATGCCTACAAAACTGAACATGACTTTGAACATACAATGTGACCCCCTAGCACATGTGCCACACATATATGTGTGTGGCCCCCACAATGCAAGCAGGCCATGACGATTGTGGCAATGGGGTCCAAACCCCCATCATCACAGTGACCAAAAGGTAAGTGTGGGGTCCATAGCTGAAGCACATTTTGAACATTGTGGCAATGGGGTCTAACGCCCCATCACCACAGTGACCAAAAGGTAAGTGTGGGGTCCATAGCTGAAGCACATTTTGAACATTGTGGCAATGGGGTCTAACGCCCCATCACCACAGTGACCAAAGGTAAGTGTGGGGTCCATAGCTGAAGCACATTTTGAACAGTGTGGCAATGGGGTCCAAACCCCCATCATCACAGTGACCAAAATGTAAGTGTGGGGTCCATAGCTGAAGCACATTTTGAACATTGTGGCAATGGGGTCTAACGCCCCATCACCACAGTGACCAAAATGTAAGTGTGGGGTCCATAGCTGAAGCACATTTTGAACAGTGTGGCAATGGGGTCCAAACCCCCATCATCACAGTGACCAAAATGTAAGTGTGGGGTCCATAGCTGAAGCACATTTTGAACATTGTGGCAATGGGGTCTAACGCCCCATCACCACAGTGACCAAAAGGTAAGTGTGGGGTACATAGCTGAAGCACATTTTGAACATTGTGGCAATGGGGTCCAAACCCCCATCATCACAGTGACCAAAAGGTAAGTGTTGACAAAGAAAGAGCTGCAACTGCCAAACTGCATGGATGATTCCTGGTCACAGAACATAAAACACATCAGTGGCAAAGTAGTGCATGTGTCCCATTGCAACATAAATTGGGGGAGCCAAATACTGCAGTGCAAATAAGACATACCTTTGGCCATGTGCAGACAAACAACACCCATGGGGGCTGACACTGTCAACATTCATCAATGACACAATGACAGAAGTGACCATCAGAATGCAGACCCACATATTTGCACCAATGGGCACACAAATGCAGATACCCTGTGGAGACTGTAGATGTGAGGTGAACAGATACCATACCATGGCAGCAATGGGACACACAAACCATGATCATTGTGCTGACCGATGACCTAGGAGTCCCAGGGACAGCAGGGGAAACCCACCAAACGACATACAGCCAATGGCACACCCAAGATATGCCAATGCAGTGGTGCAGATGCACACACACAAACAGGCAGACCCACACTGCACATCATACACAACAGGTGAGGGGGGTGCCAGTGTCCCCAGGCAACCACACAACACATGAGGAGACCTGAATACCAATCATACAGATGTGCATACAGTGCCACACAAAGGTAACTCATGGATCCAAATCCCCTATGTGGGCAAGCAGGCATTGTCAGATGAGAGGGAGCACAAATCACACATGTCACACAGGCACGTAGGAACAGCAACTGACACAGCAAGACACAGACACACCACAGCACTACCCCCAGGGCCCCCACAATGTGGTGACCCTGGGCTGCATTACAATCCCACTGTGATGACAAAGCTAAATGTCGTTCACACTGTGAACCACAGTCATGTGTCCTGAGCAACAAACTACCATCACACCTACACAAGCACAAATCAATCAGCATGGCCAGTAAGCCAAGGCCAACATGGAGGCAGGGGCCTAGCCGGGCAACAACTCTCATCTGCACACACTCAACACCACACCCCTCGACCTTCAACAATGTGCAGCAGTGAAGCACACATGCACTGGTGACATTGCACATGCACCCATGACTATTCCAGGGTGGTGGGTGGGAACCAAGGTGCAGAAACACATCACACATGGCCACTCAACAAGACTCCTGAATGTCTGACACACTGCACACTACGCTGTACATGGACATGACGGCAATACCACACCAACCAATGGGATCCCAGCCACAGTCACACACCAATGAAGAAGCCAAGGTCACCCACAAAGAACACACATAGACAACAACTAACATTGCAGCCCGGACCCTGAGGAGTGCCAGCAGTCACACACACAACGTGTCACAATCACTGAAAGATAACACAAACTGGAAATCACATGACAGGGGCAAACAACAAGTGCCAAGGGGAAACCTGACTGTGACCCATCTGCGTCTGCACACAAACTCAGCCCTGACAGCAAACACACCTATGGGTGACACCCTGATGACCAGTAATGTGCCATGCACCCACATCACAGAGAACCCAGGGAGAAGACTTTGGGGGAACATAGGTCAACTCAGCAAGCATCACAAACAGGTACAACACTAGGGATCACAGCATGCACAGCTAAACGGAAGTGAACACACAGACATGCACATACAACACACACCTTGGGCGCAGGCAATGTCACAGGAGTACACACTGCCATGAGGGGACTCCACTCCTGTGTGAGGAAAGCTGTGCCATATGTTACCTCAGTAGGGCCCCATCATGTCAGCTGAGCACTTGGTCACACAATCAACAATTAGCACCAAATGAGGGCTCCCGTCACATCAGCCTGGTCATGGAAGTGCCAACGAAATCATCAGCACAGATCCAACACACTTGTATAGCAATGTTGCACTGACAACACAGATGAGTCCTTCCCCATTGATGCCCAAACCTGCATGTCCAGTGGAGATGGCCACACGGTCAGGGAAGTAGACGAATTGAACAATGGCAGGCACAACAGATGTGCAGGGGTGGAAGCCACAGATGTGAAATAGCTAATCTAAGTAGGAAATCCCATTGCCAAATACTGAACACATGACACCCTCAGATGCTGCTATGGATGACATGGATACACCACAGAATAGGACTCATTCCCCCTGGACCACATGGGTTCCTGCACAGTAACACTTCATTATCATGAGACCAAATATCACCATCACTGCAGCAAGGGCATGGTTAGCATCATCAACAACATGTACATCAGAAGCATAAGCACTAGAGAACAGAAAGTTGCTTTATTCAGCATATGTGTGTAACGAAAACAAAGTCCAGAAAAAACACAAAGGCCAATGGCCAGTCCATTGTCAAAGTCCAAACAGGGTGACAGTGGCAGATGTCACCCTACGCATGCCTGCACAAAACCAGGGACAATCCACTAGGAGGGGCAACCGGGGGCAGGCCAGGCACCGCAGGGACAGGATCAGGGCTCACCAGGAGGAAGCAGGGAAGGGGTGGTGGGTGCTGGAGAGCCACTGACAACTGCAGTGGAGGTGTCTGACATGGTGTGTGCCGGCACAACTGGGGGCATGACTCAGATGTTGTGGGTGCCGGCACGACTGCAGTGGACCCTGCAGATGGAGTGGACAGGTCCGCCACTGCAGTGCCCAAGTCAGACAGGGTGGTAGTGGACTCCACTGCAGTGCCTACCACCAGGGGAGGAGAATGGGGAACAGGCAAGGTGGGCTGGACAGAGGGGGAGGACACCCTCACCACATCAGTGGCACAGACAAGCGCAGCGGGGGTGTGGTGCCGGGAGAGCAAGTGGCAGGGGGAGAAGGCCGGATCCTCTTGGGGATGGTATATCTGTGGGTGGGGGAACCTGGGGCAGGGTGTGGTGGGGGCACCTGTGGAGTGGGGGCCTGAGGGATGGAGGAAGGAGACCTGGTGCCTGAGCTGCAGGGCGGCAGCGGGGTCTTGCTCTTACCACTCCGGGGGACTTGCGGGTGGGGGCCTCAGTCTGTCTGCGCCTGGGGGAGGGTGTCCGGGGCGAGGGGTACTCTGCTCCGTGTGGGTGGGCTTCCTCTTCCCCTGAATGCTGTATCAGCTGGATCGGAGGGGAAGAGGCCGAGGTCACTGAGGAAGAGCCGCTGGGTCTTTGGGGTTGCAGGTGAGGCAAGGGAGGGTGCTTTGGAGGGAGAGGCAACTGAGGACTGCGCAGTGCTCGTGGATGCGTGTGTGTGTTCCAGGGCCCCATCCCCTGTGAGTCTGGTTTCAGTCCCCTGACTGTGCGTGCGTGTGCGTTTTGTTTGTGGTGTGTGTGTGTGTCTGTGTGCTGGATGTGTGTGTGCTGGTGTGTGCATGTGCCGGTGTGTGTGTGCTTGGGACGGGTAAGGTGCTGGGGAGTGTGGATGGAGCAGAGGCAGGAGGGGTGAGGGACTGTCTGAGGAGGGACACTGCTGCCGTCAGGGAGGAGTCCATGGACCTATTGCCCCTCTGTAGGTCAGACATGCCCGATGAGATGCCCTCCATGAACAACACCAGCTGAGTCAACAGAGCGGTGTGCGCATGGAGGACACTCAGCATGGCTGTCTGCCCTACATGGAGCTGGCGAAGGAGGTACACAGACTCCTCACTCAGGGCAGCAGGGGACACAGGGGCAGGGGGTGCGGTGCCTGGCCCAAAGGAGACACGCTCCCGAACATGGGAGCCTCCACGGACCTGGGGAATGGGAGCCGATGGGAGGGCGGTGGTGGCGCTGGTGGTGGCGGAGACAGCAACACTAGCTGGGGTGTGGTGGCTGCTGACACCCGCCTCCATAAGGGAGTCATCCTCCAAGTTGCTCTGGTCCTCAGCTGAGGTGGATGGTGCTGAGGACTCCTCGGTGTGGCTCCCTCGCCCTCCGTGCCACTGGGTCCCTCCGACCACTCCTCGGCTGCTGACCCAGTCTGGCTCTCCGGCTCCTCCTGGTCCGTGGAGCTGTCCCCTTCCGTGGCCGTGGATGTATCTGCAAACAATGGTGAAACAGACAGACATCAGTCACCTGCACCAAACGCACACACCACTGTGAGCACAGCACATTACAGAGCAAGCCCTGGCATCATTAGTTGTACACTGCTAAAAGTGCCCTAACTGAACAGGAGAAGCCAATTGTCAGTCTGATGCCAACCATGGCACTCACATCCCACATGGCCTTGCACCCATCTGTCTGGTGTCTGTTGGATAGCAACACCCCAGTGTGGACACATGCACCAACTACACAGTAGTTGGACAGTGCAGAGGACACGGTGTAGCATGTGGACATGCACACATCACAACTCTTGCCACTGAGTCAGTACAGGTTTCCGGATGAAAGGGACGCCCAGAGTCAAATAGGAAATGCAGGTGATGCATACCAGCGACAGACACCATGATGCACCCATGTCCTGATAGCCATCGCCACAATGGTGTGCATGTAGCACATGTCACTCCCCTGCAGGATCACCAATAAGTAGACACATGCCATGGCGGAGGCATGACTGCTAAGTCATACATCACTGTCTCAGTGATGTATGACTTGGCAGCCAGACAACAACACTCTGCACTGTGTCACAATAGTAGGTCATGGGGAATGCAAGTCCTGGAGCTGCACAAGTGCACATGTACATCCCCCACACAACACATCATCTTAACCCTCATCTGTCCAGGTCATACCGATTGGACATATGGGAGACCTGTGACACTACCCTCTGAACCTGAGCCCCTCACAATCTGCTGTGAATGGGGAACAGCTGCCTGAACTTCACATTCGCATACCCCAGTCTGCACGGGCAGCTGATCAAACACCTATGTGACACACAAGTATCGTCTCCTATGGTCACATCTCCAGTGGCATGCTGAGCCCCTACCGAGAAACACCCCAGCAGTCCTGGCAACAAATCCACAGCACACTGACACAGAGGCAGACACCTGAGGGGTCAAATCACTGCGCACAATGTGTCAGCTGATACACGGGAGTGGGAGTACAGAGTGCATTGCATGGCCTGGAGTAGGCATGACTGTCCTGCCCCACATGAATGAGGGATGAGCCCTGGACAGTGGATAGCTGGCTATGTATGTGTGACACACGTAATCTGCACACTCCTGGGGCCCAAACATTGTTCCCACCCGCTGCATGGGTGTGTGCCACATACCCTAGGCACATGTGGTGGCTCAGCTCAGCAAGTGGACCGCATATCAAAGCAACACGCAGATTCCATGTCCGAACACAGGCGTTGTGTGAACAATGGACCCACCCATGATGCCCACAACAGAGTTAGGGAAACAGATGCTGTCCCCCACCTTTAGTGAAGCAAACTGCAAGGACACAGTCCCAAGTGACACAATTCCCTGAATTTAAGGGCCACACCTGGGTATCAGATGAGGAGTGGGCAGTGCACAATAGAGGGACATGGCTCCTGGACAACATGACTGCTGTACTGTGGCAGTTTAACCAGGCCAGAGGAGGGCACATAGCATGTAATACAGAGTTCACAGTGCAGTCTTTGACTCACCCTCCTTGCTGCTGTCTGGCCTTCAGCTGCCCATCCAGGTCTGGAAACACCACCGCCAGGATCTGGAGCATGTGGGGTGTCAGGGTCCGTGTTCCGCCCCTCCTGCGAGGAGGCGACAGCTTCAGCTGGACCCGTGCAATCCTCCGGGTCCAGCCCCGAAGGTCCTGCCACCTCTTCTGGCAGTTGCGGATCCGGCGCTTGTAGACCCCCACGGACCGGACAGCCCGGACGATGTCCTTCCAGATCTCCTGCTTCCGATGGGCATTAACCTGTCAGGATGACAAAGTGAAAAGGCCATTACTACACATGCAACATATCCGTGCATGACACAGTTGTATATACATGTCTCAATCACAGGGGCACATGATGTACACAGGCAGTGCAAAGCTGCCCATGGACATTTTGCCAGAAGTCACTACATGGTATCATTGCATGGGAAGTAAAACCTTGTTCAAATGCACTGTCACTGCACCATACCTGTCCAGTGCATGTCACTACACACTATGGGGGGTGACAACTACTCAGTGAGCCTGCTAGCCAGTGGAGTGCAGACTTTCAGCCTTGCTAGTCAGACAAAATGCACATTCAGGAAGGCAGTGCACAGAACACTCACCTGCTCCCCTGGTGTCCCATACAGCTTGCTGTACTGTGGAAGTAGGCTGTCCAGCAGGGCCTGGTTCTCCTCAAGGCTGAAGGCTGGGGCTCTCTCCACAGTACGTGCCATTGCAGGGTCCAGAGGGACAGAGACAGCAGCAGTGCAGTGGCAGATGTCGTCCTGGAGCATGTAGTGCAGGCAAGTGAGCTCTCAGGGGAACAGCCAGCAATATATATGTGCTGGAGAGGCAGATACTGTCCCTTGTGTCCAAAGTGATAGGTCCAAGTCGTTTGCATCTTCTGAATCTGGCCAATCCATGGAATAGCAGCACCAATTCACGCCCACAGCATCCTTCAAATCTTCAACTTCATGACATACATGATTTTGCAACATTGTTGTGGGTGACCAACTGAATTTCCAGCAACCGACTCGCTCGAATTTCGAAAACGCGTCCGTTGCCAGGCTAGGCCATTGTCAATGGGTGCGCACCGATCGGTCCATTGCTGATCAACGCGTACAGGGGTACAACGCGTACTCCGCACACATTGAATGCAATGGGTCGGCCGGGGCACCGATCGGTCCATTGCGGTACAACGCGTACAGGGTACAACGCGTACCTGCACACATTGAATGCAATGGGCCGGCCGGGGGCACCGATCGGTCCATTGTGGTACAACGCGTATAGGGGTACAACGCGTACCCGACACATTGAATGCAATGGGCCGGCCGGGGCACCGATCGGTCCATTGCTGATCAACGCATACAGGGGTACAACGCGTACTCACACACATTAAATGCAATGGGCCGGCCGGGGCACCGATCGGTCCATTGCGGCACAACGCGTACAGGCGTACAACGCATACCTGCACACATTGAATGCAATGGGCCGGCCGGGGCACCCATCGGTCCATTGCTGATCAACGCGTACAGGGGTACAACGCGTACCCGCACACATTGAATGCAACATCACACACGTGTGTGCCCGTTTCCCTGGTTCAGCACACGATGCCTTTGTGATGAGGAGTAGTCGCACCCCCAGGATGATGGCACAGATGCAGAACCAGCGTGCCTGGCTTGTCGGTGTGTACTGACTTTGTGCCATTGTGTGTGATCTGATCTGTAGTATTCCGCCCACTTTTCCAAGTCAGCTAATGTGCACTTGTCTGTCCGTAGGTGACTCGGGATACCCCAACATGCCGTGGTTGCTGACACCCTTCAGGAACCCTGTGACACCAGCCCAGATGGGCTACAATGAGGCACATGGTCGGACCAGGAGAGTGATTGAGCGGACATTTGGTCTCCTGAAGAGCCGCTTCCGCTGCCTGGACAAGACCGGAGGGTCCCTCCCATATGCCCCTGCGAAAGTGTGCAAGATTATCATCGTCTGCTGCATGCTCCACAACCTGGCAGTGCGGAAGGAGTTGCCTCTCATCCAGGATGACAATGACCAACATCCGCCACCTGTGGAGGATCCTGGCCTGGACCACGATGCCAGTGATGATGATGATGATGATGAGGGTGATGTCCGCACACAGCTAATCACCAACTTCTTTAGCTGAATGTGAGTATCCTGAGGTGTCATGTCAATGATGTGAGTTGGCATGATATGTGTAGGTGGTGCTCTGGTGCTGTTGGAGTGTGTCCATGGGCTACTTGACTGGATGTGTGTAGCGATGTGTGCTTACAGGTGGTCTGTACTCCCCAACAGTGTTGACATGCTAACTTGGTTCTGGGTGGGTATCTTGTAACATGTATTGTGCATGAGTTTTGCTGTTCTGTCCTGTTCTCCATTGGTTTTGACTGTGTGTCATTTTTGTCCTTCACAGGGTACTTTCAGATTCGTTTGGTCAACTGTGTCCACCGACGACGTGATTGTACTTCCAGGGTGGTAGCTGTTGTGTCCCTACAGGTGATGTGCGCCACACCCATGGACTTCCTTCCTTCTACAGTTGTTGACTGTGTGCCAGCTGCCAGGTGGGATTACCTTGCATCTGTAGTGGTTACGACATGTTGCAACTGTGTAATAAACCTGTGCTTCACTTTGTGATGTGCGTTGTCTGTGGTCACACATTTGACTGCCATTTGCTCACTGCACCTGTGGGCTACTTGACTACAACTGGGAATAGGTGTGGTGTCTGTGCATTGCACCGTCTTCCCTGGCAACATCAGTGTAGGCAATGAGTCAGATGGCCTAGGTGTGTATGTGTTGTGTAGCCCTGGTGGTGTGTCTCCCTAATATGTGTCACGTTGCCTTTACTCACATGCCTGTGTTGTACTTGCTGTTGCAGTTCGCATACACAGTGTAATTTTGCAGTTCATCATCCCCATAACAGCACCCACGTTGGAATCACAACAGAGGCAAGTATGGTGTATTAGTGTGTTTATTGTGATACATTTGTGTGAATAGTGCATAGGATGGGTAGTGCTGTACATATATCTTGCAATCAGAAGTTCCTAGGTGAATTGAAAGTCCTGGTAGACAAAATCCCCGGTATCGGGGCCACAGTTGTCTGAGACATTGGTCCAACTTGTACTCCCCATGCAATGTGTGGGAGTTGTGTTGCCGTCAACAGGGTGAACAGTCTGTGCACAAAGGTGAACATCCAGAACAGGTTCAGGCTTCCTGGGAGTTGCGCTTGGCCATCGGCCTCTCACTTGCCCCTCCTCGGACGACCCCTCTTCTTTGGGGGGGGCCCCTCAAGTACAGGCTGCTGCGGTGCAGGGGACTCTCCGCCAGAGTCAACCTCCCTCCCTGTGGCAGTTGCAGTTTGTTCAGCACCAGATGTTGTTGGCACACAGGGAGGTGTGGACTGGTTGCTGTTCATCTGGCGGAGGCATTGTAAAATGTTCCTGTGCACCGCCGTCATCTCATGCAGTGCGTCCCACTTGGACTCCACGCGGGACATGTGTGAGTCCACGCGGGACATGTGTGCGTCCAAGCGGGCATGATGGGCAGCCTGCTGCTGTTTCATGTCTCTGAGGAGCCCCACTACCTGGCTGAGATCTCCGGTGCTGGACTGGTACGCATCAGCTATGCGTACCAGTTGTGGGTCATCATGCACAGCAGCAACCTCTGCAAGCAGCGACCTCTGTCTCCCACCCCTCCCACCACCCCTGCCGACATGTGCAGTGCGTGCAGTGGCATGCACAGATGACCCTGGTCCACCTTGGGGGTTGGTGGTGGTGGTGGTGTCCATGGCCCCACGTTGGTCCAGGGTCCCTGTGCTGGTGTTGCTCCTTGTTCTGTCCATGTCGGCGGGGATGGTATTTGTGGTGACAGTCGTTGGAGGGGTGGGTGCAGGGGGTGCAGCTGGTGGTCCTGCTGGTGCTGCAGCTGGTGGTCCTGCTGGTGCTGCAGCTGGTGGTCCTGCTGGTGCTGCATGTAGACTTGCACCGGATGTGCCAGGTTGGTCTTCTTCGTCCGAGGAGGGCAGAGGCTGTACGACACCAGTGAGCTCCGCATCCTCTTGAGCCTGGGACTGGGACTCCTCAGCGTCTGCTGCTGTGTCCCCATCATCACCTGTTTTTGGGAGACACACACAATGTATGTTATGTTTCTGCAGGCATCAATGGTTGACACACCTGACAGTTGTGACTGTGCCTCTGGGTGCGGGCCTGTACATTGCATTGTCCTAAGTCGTCACAGTCAGGGGTTGATATTGGTGTGGCACATTGTCCTGCATTATTTGGGCATTACTATGTATTTGTTGGGGTGTGAACATGGTCTGCATTGGTTGTATTTGGTTGACAGCCGGCCCTCCTTCCCACCCAGCCAGTCAGTTATCCCACCATGGACTGTGCTTGCATTGCAGGGAGTGGAAGTTGTCTCTCAGGATGTCAGTCAGTGGTGTCCTGCTGTTTGTTGGTGCACAGTTGCCAGCAGGGCCTTGTGCTCCCCACAGCAGTAGCCAGTGTCAGCCATCTTGTGAGTCCTTCTCCACTCCCTGTGATGTGAGCATGGTTCAGGGTGGTGTTGATGGGACAGTTGTGGGGGTGAGCTATGTCTGTGACTGTGACTCCCATCATGCTATTGCCTCCACCCCACTTCCCGGCATTCCCATGCTTACTTGCTTTTGTGGGGAGTTCAGTGTGTGTGGGTGTGAGGGCAATGGCAAGATGGCTGACAGTGGTGTCCTGCTGTTGGTTGGTGTGCAGTTCCCAGCATGCCCTTGTGCTCCCCACAGCAGTAGCCAGTGTCAGCCATCTTGTGTGTCCTTCTCCACTCCCTGTGATGTAAGCATGGTTCAGGGTGGTGTTGATGGGCCAGTTGTGAGGCTGAGCAATATCTGTGACTACTACTCCCATCATGCTATTGCCTCCACCCCCTTCCCAGCATGCCCATGCTTCCTTCCTTTTGACTCTGCTTCCCTGTGGGGTGGGCTGCCTGTGCTGACAGGATGGCTGGGAGTGTTGTCCTGGCAGTTGTTTGGCTAAAAGTCCCAAGAGTGTCCCTGTGCTTCACACAACATAACCCAGGGTGGTGGTTCTTTGTGGGATCTTGAGTTAGGATGTGAGGCATTGCATTCTCCCAGGTGGGTTCTGTGGAGTTTGTGTTGAGGGGGTGTGAGGGGAGGTGCTTGTGACTATGGTCAGTGCTGCAAGTCCTCCTTCCCACCCAGCCAGCCAGATATCCCACCATGGAACGTGCTTCCATTGCAGGGAGTGGAAGTTGTCTCTCAGGATGTCAGTCAGTGGTGTCCTGCTGTTTGTTGGTGCACAGTTGCCAGCAGGGCCTTGTGCTCCCCACAGCAGTAGCCAGTGTCAGCCATCTTGTGAGTCCTTCTCCACTCCCTGTGATGTGAGCATGGTTCAGGGTGGTGTTGATGGGACAGTTGTGGGGGTGAGCTATGTCTGTGACTGTGACTCCCATCATGCTATTGCCTCCACCCCACTTCCCAGCATTCCCATACTTACTTGCTTTTGTGGGGAGTTCAGTGTGTGTGGGTGTGAGAGCAATGGCAAGATGGTTGACAGTGGTGTCCTGCTGTTGGTTGGTGTGCAGTTCCCAGCATGCCCTTGTGCTCCCCACGACACAGCAACAGTGTCAGACATCTTTGATGGGCCTTTCCACTCTCTGTGGGATGTGCATGCGTGAGTGTGAGCTTGCTGGGCCATGTGGTGGGGGATGTAGAGCTGTGACTACGACTCCCATCATGCTATTGCCTCCACCCCCTTCCCAGCATGCCCATCCTTCCTTCCTTTTGACTCTGCTTCCCTGTGGGGTGGGCTGCCTGTGCTGACAGGATGGCTGGGAGTGTTGTCCTGGCAGTTGTTTGGCTGAAAGTCCCAAGAGTGTCCCTGTGCTTCACACGACATAACCCAGGGTGGAGGTTCTTTGTGGGATCTTGAGTTAGGATGTGTGGCATTGCATTCTACCAGGTGGGTTATGTGGAGTATGTGTTGAGGGTGTGTGTGAGGGGAGGTGCTTGTGACTATGGTCAGTGGTGCGAGTCCTCCTTCCCACCCAGCCAGCCAGATATCCCACCATGGAACGTGCTTCCATTGCAGGGAGTGGAAGTTGTCTCTCAGGATGTCAGTCAGTGGTGTCCTGCTGTTTGTTGGTGCACAGTTGCCAGCAGGGCCTTGTGCTCCCCACAGCAGTAGCCAGTGTCAGCCATCTTGTGAGTCCTTCTCCACTCCCTGTGATGTGAGCATGGTTCAGGTGGTGTTGATGGGACAGTTGTGGGGGTGAGCTATGTCTGTGACTGTGACTCCCATCATGCTATTGCCTCCACCTCACTTCCCAGAATTCCCATACTTACTTGCTTTTGTGGGGAGTTCAGTGTGTGTGGGTGTGAGAGCAATGGCAAGATGGCTGACAGTGGTATCCTGCTGTTGGTTGGTGTGCAGTTCCCAGCATGCCCTTGTGCTCCCCACGACACAGCAACAGTGTCAGACATCTTTGATGGTGTAGGAGAGTAGGATCTGTTTCACATGGGTACCCCCACTTTTTGCTGATGCTTCACTGTTTTTCGACATTAGTCTGGCTGGGGCCCTGCTAATCAGAACCCCAGCCTAGCTGCTTCCTCTCTAAAATGGTTTCCATGTGCCTTAGGCACATCACTGATTGGGATCTGGAGTGCCCTTATAAGTCCCTAGTATATGGTATACTATGTACCAAGGGCATAGGTACCTCAGAGGCCTGCCAGGGGCTGCAGCATGTATTATGCCACCCCTGGAAGGCCATCCAAACTGACACCACAGGTCTGCTACTGCAGCCTGGGTAAGGTGGTGCATGCACCCCTTACTGTGATATAGGTTACCTATATCACTAAATACATACACACATATAAACCTATAAGTCACTCCTAAGGCAGGCCTTATCAATCCTAAAGGCAGAGTACATGGTTCCTATGTGAGAGGGTGGCCCTGCATGAGCAGGGCCCCTCTGCAGCGTTCGGAGACCTTCTCTGATGCTGTTTGTAGTGCAGCCTGAACATATACTCTTAAGCGCATTATAACCTCGCGGTAAAATGCTAACTTTGGAATGGCTGCACCTAAACATGTCGTGTTTGGTGTCAAACCTCTTGGAATACTACCCCCCGCCAATTCTGGTGGCGGGGGTAGCATTCCACCCTTCTAGAGGGAAAGACATGTTAACTCTGGCTAGCCCGGTAACTTCTTTCCAAAGCCCTGGCATCACAAAATGGATGCTGCTGCCACAGACACGAGTCTGGCCTCCTGCTGCTGGACAAAACTCCGGCAGGGGAGGCCTGGACAATAGGTTTCCTGTCCCAGGGAGGTGTGACCACCTCCCCAGACAGGATAATGTGTATTGGGGCTGGGCGGGAGCACTTTCGGGTGCTTTGAAGTCCTGCACTGGGGGCACATTTGGTGTCCCTAGTGCATACCCCAGTTCAAACCGGATCAGGGGCTTGCAGCCCCTGCTTTGGCACGAACTGGACAAAGGGAAAGGGGTGTAGCCACCCCTCTGCCCTGACCCACCCATAGGTGGGGCCACAGAGTAGTCCAACCCCTATCCTTAGTATAAGTATAGGAACCCAGTCCTTAGGACTTTAGATTATCCCTGGACGAAACTCTGAAACTGAATCCTGGACCTTCGACGCTCTACTCACAATTAGAGGACAGAAGAATCTCCCTTGGGGTAAAGGAGTGACTCCCCTGCTTTGCAGGCACCAAAGAAGCATCTGTCTGGTTCGCATTTCTGAAGCTCCCGTTGGACGCCGAAGTCATCGCATCACCAGAGGTAGATTCTCAGACTTCCCCGAGGCTACCCTGAGTCCCCAGCAAAGCTGAGGCCCGTGGCTATCGTGGGTGACTTGAGACCGTGACCCCTGGACACCAAGCACATTTGCAAGTGCATCCTCTTCTGGGTCTCCCAAGAAGTCGTGCTTTGGGCTCCGAGTAGCCCTAGCCTCCAGCACCACCTGCACCGAAGATCACTGGCCCCCACTCCACGAGTGTCCTGTAAGCCAGATCCACGTGCGGCGTCACGAGGCTCCTTCGCGGTCGCTAGCCCGTTGGCTAGTAGCCCTTAACGAAGGTCAATCTTTTTCTAACTTGGCATCCTGGTTGCTCCAGGCCTGCCCTCACTTATCGTCGCTGGGTGAGTTCCCCAGACCTTGCTGGTCTGCACCATCGACGATCTTCCTCTGCATCGAGACTTGCCGTTGCCAAGGCTTGTTGGGTCCAATCTGGTCGCCGACACCTCAGCACTCGACAGACATCGTGTACCAGCCCGAATACTGCTCCTGGTTTCCGACAACACCTCCTGGACCTCGTGGCTGAAGAGTCAAGACGACCGTCAACGCACCTGAAGCACTCGACATCGGTGGGCATCTGTCCATCGCCTTCCTGGTCACTGGCTAGTGACCCAGACTCTGTCCCCTCTGCTTTCAGGTTCTTCAGAACTCCGATCCACTCTTGGATCCACCCGGACACTTTTCACTTGGTCGCCAGCAGCACTTTGCAGCAGATCGCCATTCAAATCGACGACGAAACCCGACCCCGAAAGGCACCTATGCACCCGGCTTCCCTGGGTGAGGTAACACGAGTACTCCAGTGCTCCCGTGGGTAGAGACTCTTCAAAGTCCTAGATCTCAAAGGGTTTGGTCCAAGTCCTCTTTTAAGTGTCCCTTTTCTCTAATTTCCCGATCACGACTTTCTCCATAGAAGTCAACGGCGTATCGCGGTTGTGTATTTACACTGCACGCGTCTCCCGTGGGTCCCCTGTGTCACTACCTTAGGTGGTTCCTTGTGGTCCAAGCACTTCTAGAGGCTCTAGGCCTAGTGTCTAGTTCAGTCGTGGTTCTTATACCACTTTATTGGTATATGGTTTGGTACGCCCCTAGGGCCCAAACGTGTATTTGTGCTATTACTGTGTTTAAATAACTTCTAACTTATGTATTTCGAACTCTAGCCTCATAAAGAGACTAGAGGGGTGTGTTTAGCAATAAATACATATATTTTGAATATATACCTGGTGTGGTGCTCTTTCATTTGATCACTCAAGAGATTATAGACTGGTAAAACAAGCTGCTTTACATTCCTTCAAGACTTAGCCTGAAGGCTGCTCTCCATAGCTACCACTAGGATAGCTTTCAATAAGGTTGTCTTTAACCTATCTCCAATAAGGGGTTGTTTGGACTGGTGCAAGGTGCCCACTATAATTAGTGGACAGCATATACCAGGCCAACTTCTCACATTGGTGTGCAGCGTGTGGGATTCCAGCTTGCTATTGTTTTACCAGATAATCTCAATTGAATTGATCAACTGAAAACCACTAAAGGTACCTAAGGTACATATAATTTAAGCTTAGAATACAGTAAGTTCTACTGAACTTAGAGTTGTGTGTTAAGGGATAGCACAACCCTTTCTACAACTCAAGAGAGTTTAGTAGGCCACACTAGAGTAGGTAGTGCATACACCACACCACACTAGTAATGTCTTTAAGGGTAGGATCTAAAGAATCCTTGCAGGAAGCCATTGAGCTTCCACCCTCCAAGTATGATACACTCCCATTCTTGAAATTGAGAGCTTTATGCAACTTGAGAAAAATAAGGACAGGCCAAAGCCCCACCACCCAACACCTCAAGGAGTTGTTGGTGGCTTATGACCTTAGTTTGCCCTTGGGGTCTGAAGGGGTAGGAGCTGAGGGTGGGGCAGAAGATGAGGATGGGACCAGGGGTACCAGTACCCCCAGCCCCCCCTCTGAAACTGACCAGGAGGGCGACAATGGCCCTGACCTGGATAATCCAACCCCTCCTGAGGAAGATGAAGAGGAGGATCAGAATGATGCCCCCTTTGTCCCCCCAGGAAGGATTGTGAGTGTGCCCAGAAGGTCTAGATCTTCTTCTCAGGAGTCTAACCACTCTGGCACCTCAATAGGGAGCCCTGTCTCATCTCATAGGAGGGAATCCTCTCATGAGAGAAGAAAGAGGCTGGTTCTATATGAGGAAGCTCAGCTTGAACTCAAAAAGAAGCAACTAGCCATAGACAGGGAGTCCCTAGATCTCTTTAGAGAGAGAAGAAAGTTGGGACTAGAGTCCCATGGTGGCAGCCATGTCCCTAGAGATAGGGAAAGGTCCTATGACCATAGGAACCTGAGCAAGATTGTCCCTCCCTACCAGAATGGGGATGACATCCACAAGTGGATAACTGCTCTAGAGAGGGCCTGTAAGGTACAGAAGGTCCCTCAGGAGCAGTGGGCAGCAATCTTGTGGCTCTCCTTTGCTGACAAAGGTAGAGATAAGCTCCTCACTGTTAGAGAGGAGGATGCTGATAATTACAAGGTCTTGAAGAGTGCTCTTATTGATGGGTTTGGCCTAACCACTGAACAATACAGGTTGAAGTTCAGAGATACCCAAAAAGCACAGACTCAAGACTGGGTAGACTATGTGGATTGTTCTGCCAAGGCTCTGGAAGGCTGGTTGATGGGCAGTAAGGTGTGTGACTTCTCAGGATTGTACAATCTGATAATGAGGGAGCAGATTCTTAATAACTGTCAAAATCAGCTGTTGCATCAATACCTGGTAGACTCTGATCTGACCTCTCCCCAAGAATTGGGAAAGAAGGCAGACAAATGGGTCAGAACCAGGGTGAAGCAGAAGGTACAGAACCAAGGTGGGGAAACCAAGAAGCAAGATGCTAAGAACTCTGAAAAGGGTGGGGAGAAGGGTAAAGATCAAAAGTCTTCATCAGGCCCCCAAAATCTTCTTCTGGTGGGGATTCACAGTCTACCAAAGGGAAAGGCCAAAGAAAACCATGGTGCAAGGTCTGTAAGCAAAAGACCCACTGGACCAGTGATTGCACCAAGTCCAAAGACTCCAGTCCAGCACCCACCAATGCCCCTAAGGCACCTGTTCCCCCTAGTACAGTTGGTGGGAGTGCTCCAGCCAAGGGTTTAGTAGGGTTCACCCTGGGTACTGAGTTGGGCTCTGACCTAGTCAGAGAACTGACTCAGGCTGTGTTAGTCTGTGATGGAGGCATGGATGTGACCTCCACTGTGAGTCCCAGTAATCTGGGCAAGTACAGACAACAGCCTTTAATCAATGGACGTGAGGCTTTGGCATTTAGGGACACAGGGGCAAGTGTCACAATGGTGACACAAGACCTTGTGAATCCTGGGCAAGTTATACTTGGTGAGATGTACCAAGTGACCAATGCTAGCAATGTCAGAACAGACCATACTCTGGCAGTTGTTAACTTCTCCTGGGGAGGGGTAACTGGCCTTAAGAAGGTTGTGGTGAGTGCAAACCTACCAGTCGAATGCTTGCTTGGCAATGACTTAGAGACTTCTGCTTGGGCAGAAGTGGAGCTCAGGACCCATGCAGAAATGCTGGGGATCCCTGCAGATGTGTTTGCTGTGACCAGGTCACAAGCCAAAATGTCTAGCACTGAACAGGCCTTGGATTCTGGAAGAATGGACCAAGTGCCTTCCAAGAGGAGGAGTAGTAGGGTTAAGGCAGTGCCTTCCCCTTGGCTCAGGAGGAAGATCAGTCCCTTGAGGGGGATGATCTCAGCCCTGAAGAAGGAACTGTCCCAGAGGAACTTGAACCTGACCAGGTTGAGTTCTTGTGGACAGGGGACCTTCTAGGGCAGATCTGAGCCAGGAGCAGCAGAGCTGCCCCTCCCTTGAACCCCTCAGACAGCAAGCTGCTGCTGAGGCTGCTGGGAAAGCTAGTGGTCCCCATACAGTGTATTGGGATGATGGACTCCTGTACTCAGAGAGTAGAGACCCCAAGCCTGGTGCTACCAGGAGGTTGGTTATACCTCTGAAGTTCAGGGGCTTCCTATTGACCCTAGCCCATGATATTCCCTTAGCAGGTCACCTGGGCCAGAACAAGACTTGGGACAGAATTGTCCCTCACTTTCACTGGCCCCACATGTCTGAAGACAGCAAGGAGTTTTGTCGCTCCTGTGTAACCTGCCAAGCCAGTGGCAAGGCAGGTGGCACTACAAAGGCCCCCTGATACCACTACCTGTGGTGGGGGTGCCCTTTGAAAGGGTAGGGATTGACATTGTTGGTCCCATGGATCCCCAAACAGCATCTGGGCACAGGTTTATCCTGGTGGTAGTGGATCATGCCACCAGGTACCCAGAAGCTATTCCCCTCAGGACCACTACAGCACCTGTGGTGGCAAGGGCCCTCCTGGGAATTTTCTCAAGAGTGGGCTTTCCTAAGGAGGTAGTCTCAGACAGGGGTGCTAACTTCATGTCTGGGTACTTAAAAGCAATGTGGAAGGAGTGTGGAGTGACTTATAAGTTCACCACACCCTATCACCCACAATGCAATGGTTTAGTTGAGAGATTCAACAAAACCTTGAAGGGCATGATTAAAGGGCTCCCAGAAAAGCTTAGGCGTAGATGGGACATACTCTTGCCCTGCCTTTTATTCGCATATAGGGAGGTGCCTCAGAAGGGGGTTGGTTACAGCCCTTTTGAACTTCTGTTTGGCCACCCTGTGAGGGGTCCTCTGTGCTTGGTGAAGGAAGGATGGGAGTTACCTCTCAAGCCCCCAAAGCAAGATATAGTGGACTATGTACTTGGTCTCCGCTCCAGGATGGCTGAGTACATGAAAAAGGCAACCAAAAACCTTGAGGCTAGCCAGGAACTTCAAAAGGCCTGGCATGACCAAAAGGCTGTTCTGACTGTTTACCAGCCAGGACAGAAGGTGTGGGTGTTGGAGCCAGTGGCCCCAGCAGCTCTCCAAGATAAATGGAGTGGACCCCACACTATTGTTGAGCAGAAGGGTGAGGTCACTTACTTAGTAGACCTAGGAACACCCAGGAGTCCCCACAGGGTTCTCCATGTCAACAGGTTAAAACCATATGTGGCAGGGCAGACATGGGCTTGCTCATGGCTACTGATGAAGGGCAGGAGGAAGAGAGTGACCCACTCCCTGACCTGCTCTGACAGAACCCTGACGATGGGTCAGTTGATGGTGTAGCCTTGGCAGGCAGCCTCACTACCCAGCAACAAACTGATTGCAGGCAAGTTCTCAATCAGTTTAGACATATGTTTTCACTGACACCCAGTCAGACCACCTGGTGCACTCATGAAGTGGACACTGGGGACAGTCTGCCTATTAAAAACAAGATTTATAGGCAACCTGACCATGTCAGGGACTGTATCAGGACTGAAGTCCAGAAAATGTTGGAATTGGGAGTTATTGAACCTTCAGATAGCCCTTGGGCTAGTCCAGTGGTCCTTGTACCAAAACCTCACACCAGTGGTGGAAAAAGAGAGATGAGGTTTTGTGTGGACTACATGGGTCTCAATGCAGTCACTAGGACTGATGCCCATCCAATACCCAGGGCAGATGAGCTCATAGATACTTTGGCCTCTGCCAAATATCTCAGCACATTTGACCTAACAGCTGGCTACTGGCAGATCAGACTAGCTGATACTGCAAAGCCCAAAACAGCATTCTCAACCCCTAGTGGGCATTATCAATTTGTGGTAATGCCCTTTGGTCTGAAGAATGCACCTGCCACTTTCCAGAGGCTGGTGAATACAGTTCTCACAGGTCTGGAAGCCTATAGTGCAGCATATCTAGATGATATTTCTGTCTTTAGCTCCACCTGGGAGGATCACCTGGTCCACCTCAGGAATGTTTTACAGGCCCTGCAAAAAGCAGGACTGACTATCAAGGCCACTAAGTGCCAGATAGGGCAGAGTCAGGTTAAGTACCTGGGCCACCTTGTGGGTGGAGGCCAGGTTCAACCTTTGCAGAGCAAGATCCAGACCATCATGGACTGGACTGCTCCCACTACCCAGACTCAGGTGAGAGCCTTCTTAGGCCTGACTGGGTACTATAGGAGATTTGTCAAGGGGTATGGATCAATAGTGACACCCCTGAATGACTTAACTTCTAAGAAAATGCCCAAAAGTTTCAGTGGACAGTTAGCTGTCAAAAGGCATTTGATGACCTGAAGCAGGCCATGTGCACTGCTCCCATTCTACAGAGTCCTGATTACTCCAAGAAGTTCATTGTTCAAACTGATGCATCTGAATTGGGGGTAGGGGCTGTACTGTCACAATTGAATGAAGAAGGTC